>JABUQX010093209.1:0-36306 GCA_015478945.1 Trachelipus rathkii | reverse complement strand
GTATTAGTCCTCTATTATATACACCGGAAACTAATGAATAGTATATTCTCGATGTAGAGGAATATGACTGCAAGTCGAAAAGAAATGACCATATAATGTAATATAATATATATATATATATTATATATATATAATAATTAAATTAAGTATATATTATTATATATATTATATATATATATTAATATATATATTTAATCATATATAATATAATATATATATATATTATATATATATATATATAGATATATATTATTGTAATTTAAAGGTTAGTATTGTAAAGGTTTACCATATAAAATACAAGGAAATCGCCATGTCAATTCCCTTAGTATTATATTTTTTAATAATTTTTCTGTTTTTATTAGAACAATTTTTTGTAAATTTTATGTTTTTTTTTTATCTTCTTTATTTTTATAGAAGCTTGAAATTCTTTGTAATTTTCGTTTCTAAAAACTTCTTTTTTCCAAATGGATTATATCTGACTGATATATATAATATATATATATATATATATATATATATATATATATATAATATATATAATATATTATTATAAAGTAATGTATATACATACATTTAAATATTAGAATATATGATTCAAAGAATATGTAGTTATAATATATATATATATTATATTCTCATATATATATATGATATATATATATATATATTATTATATAATATATATATATATATATACTATATATATATATATATTAATATATATATAATTATATATATATATAATATATATGTATTATATAGCATATGTATCATATATATATCATTATGTTAAATAATTTATATAGTATTACATACTTGATAGAATGAATAAATGTTACCATAAAATAAGTTTAACATCATTTATAAATATGGTCACTGACGTATGACTCGTGCTTCTAGTTTTCCGTACTGTCTGTTAGAGTAGTTTGGGTTTTTATACTAAAATAGTCTCTCGTTATCTTACGAAACCTCAAAAAAGTAACATGTGTACAAACTTCAATAAAGTTTAAATAAATGCGGGCGGAGACGTTGTAAAATAGTTAATCTCTGAAGGGGGATAGCCATTGTAACTAAATCTCATGGCAAAAATCTGAGTGTTATGCCAAAGTAGAGACAACTTGTCATTTAAAAAAAAAAATATGATAGTATAGGATATAATAATATATAGAAAAAATACAACAAATATAATAAATGTTTCTAAAGCACCTACAAATGAAATATAAAAAACTAAAAGGAAATATACTTTGAAAAAAATGTACAATTTAAATCAACTGTCTCGACAACGTTTCATGTCCTCTACAGGAAAGAAAGTATGTAACGTCATCCTGTGTTCGAGCAATACTTCCCAGGTACGTCTGTATTGATCGTTTTCAATTCCGTTCATAATCCTCTAATCGATAAGGTGCTGTCTATGTGAACTGGTGTCAGATTTGGTGATGAAGAGTTCTCGGAAAATGTATAATAACTAAAGAATATGAAAATGATACCCAAAGGATATATAGAGTATATATAACTAGGAAACAGAGAAACAAATAAATAAAGTACCTATCAAGAACCTTACATTGATTTGGAAAAGGCTCACTCTCGTAGAAAATTTGCTGTCACCCATACTGCAGCTATCTTAAGTTGTGTAGAAGGGGCCCGCCGGACATCAAGCGTATAGCTCACACAATTTTATTTGGCGCAACTCGAAATAGACGAATGCTCAAACAATGTACGGAGCTCATTTTTCTCAAAAAGTTTAAGTAGTATATATATGCCATTAGCTGGAAGGAAGTCGAAACATTATCAGTATATTCATATTCATGTAAAATTCGTGTTAAAGGTATCCCCATTGGATTCTACTGAACCTGGACTGAGATTTGTGAAGGATGTCGGTCTATGAGGCCGACGGAGTGAAGATGATTGCTCGGTCTGCCCAAGTGGTGCGTTTTATGAACGTTAGAACGTATAGACTGTTCTCTCGTAAGTGAGCCTTGGGGCGGTGAGTGAAAGCGGGTCGTTGAAAACTCTCTCGCCCAGCTGACAATCTTGCGTTCAACAATATGACAATCAAACAACACGAGGAAGACAACGTCGTGAGGCTTTAAAGGCTCAATTAGCGTACCGCAGGCGCGTGGAGGGGTGGACGTGGTACGGGTGTAATGGTGCGATTTCGAGTCCTATCCTCACTCACGTACTAGATTGGAGTCGATAATACTCTCAGAAAGAAGTGTCATGACAATTCTCGCGTGGCTACGTTTTCCTCGGGCTCCTGCTGCTCAATGCTCTCTCAGTGTCAGGACTAATTTCTCTAAATCAACTAAATCTAGCCAGACTCTCGGGGGTGCTGACTTTGCTATATTGCTGTGTATATAAATAAGACTAGAAAAAACAAACCAACTAGTTATGACACAGAAACGTGTTGTATAGGCAATTATGGCCAAAAATAGCATAATATATATTTTACGCTTTGGCGGGGGGTGGGGCAAAAAAAGGTCTCGCATAAAATAAGTTGCGCTTCTAATTGCATATATTCTCCTTTATAAGTTCAACGTATTCTAAATGCTCTAGTGTCTCTGTTTATCTTTTGCTAGTTCTGTTAGCCATTTCCATCCAAATACATATATAGTTATAACTCTCGACGGATTCTCAAGCAGTATGGTAAATTGTCATTTACTCGCTGATTCCATATATTGTGTTCGTAGTAATGCACCATTTTTTGTCTCAATCGTTTTATATTTTGGTGTGGCTTTTTTGTTACCATGAATTTTTGTCCATGCATTAGGAGGAATTACAGGACGGAAGAATTTTTCAGTATCAATAGTTTGGTTAGTATTATTTGGTCGACAATGTACCTGAAAATGTTTCATGTGTCCGAGAGTAGCTGTATTGTGTAGAGGTGTGTATATTATCATTAATGAGCTATGTTTTTCTCCCTATTACGGTGAATATTTAATCTCGTGTCTCAATTATTAATAGTCATAATTTATTAAATGTGGATACCATTTGATTGCTGAAGTTTTATAGACGATTCAATAGGTGCTCTTTTGTATTGGGTATCCTATGCATTTTAACTCTCGAAGGTCATCCGCTTTCATGGAATGTTCCCTCAAATACTTTTAACGGCCTCCTCAACATCCCTTCACAAAATTTGATGACTTTCTCTTGTGTTCGTCTTAGCACTAACACAACTCAATTCTATTCCATAATTATAGTAGGTTTTGTACCTACTGGTTCCGTAGATACAGAAGAATATTTGTAAAACGACACACAGATCATGCTAGGACGGATAAAGAACTAAAAACATTATCATGACCTTTATATAGGAACTTTTACCTATCTTATTTGCATTCTTTATACCAGTTACCATAAAAAATTATTTAACATTATTATGAATGATTTTATATATATACTATATACTATTATATATATATATATATATTATATAATATATATATATAGTATTATATATATATATAATATATTAATTATATATATATATATATATTATATGATATAATTATATATATATTAATTTAACTGATTATAATATTATATATATGGAACTTGTCCATTTAATAGGATAGTTATTAAGCCGAATCATATGATTGAACCAAGATATATCGATTTATTATTCGATTATATTTCATAGGGCAGTAGAGCAGGTCAGAGAGGCCAATCAAACAAGTTTTGGTTTTTTTAACTAAAGGATATATCCAAGGATTAATCACAAGATGGGTAAAGATGATCAGTGGTTTTCGGCTCTTCACAGCTGAGTGGAACGACGGAGGGGGGTGGACTCAAAACTCTATGTGTCCCACTCTGCTCGAGGCCCTCCATTAAAACAAAATATAAAAAAAAATATATATAAAATAACATTAACAATATAATAATATAATTACTTGATAAAAACTCAATTGTGTATGCCAACTCTTCGCATTTCCTATTGGAGTTTTATGCTAACACGTGACTACTGCAGGTATATTAATCTACGATTAGGTATTCTCAGCGATTTTTCTAGATTAATCATGTCTATTTTATATATGTATATATTTCTTTTTTAGAGTAGGCCTATATATATATATATAAATATATATATAATATTTATATATTATATATATATATATATAATATTATATAATTTAATATATTATTAAATTAATATATATATTAATATTATATATATATATATATATATATATATTATATATATACTATATATTAATATATACTATAATATATATCGTAGATATATAATATATATATTTTATATAATAATTAGTATACTGCATATAGATAATAAATGTAGTTACTTCTTTAAAATATTGTCAGTTTGAACTACTTTAAATATTTATATACTTAATAGGCTAGAAAGACTATTATATAATAGTAGATCTTCACTCACATACTCTATAATCTGCCATTAATTCTTCTGACCTCTGTGTCCTATATTATTATTTATTTATTGTATATTAATTATATTTATATCGCATTAAGTAAAACTACATTACCATCTTCTAAAAAATTCCTTCACTGAACAGTGCTCAATAGTAGGTTGATAAAAATACCTCCTTCTGAGCTATTCACGTGTGGAATTGAACCTTGGGCTCGTAAATCCTATGGCTGATAACGTGCATAAAAATTCCTAATGGGTTTATTGTAGCGATACTAACCAACTACGCATGATGGACTAAAAGTATATAGAACAGCAGGAGAATGGACTTCTGTCGGTGTGTCATATAAGCACCACACGACGACATCCCGCGCCACTTCGTCCACATCGGCGCGTAGATCAAAGCAGGGCACCGCTACGATAGATAGAAACCTATATCAAGACAACTGTGTGCTCGTATTTTATTGCTAGCGGGCCAAGGTTCAATCCCAGCAGGGTGCAATAGCTCGAAAAGAGTGGCCATCACTGTTTCAAAAATTCATGCAATATATCCAGGTTTTTAGTAATATTATACTAAAAACTGTATTTATATTTTAAATATATTATATAGAAATCTTAATATTTTTTTTTCTATTTCTCAACCTCTAGCTTACATTTACTTTCTAAGGATTTTACTTCAGTATCAAATATATAAATTAGTGAGGAGCCGTGAGCCTCGGGAGTCAGAGCCGTGGATATAGCCTCAAGTGAGCCGGAGCCGGAAGCCCGTATCTTGGATTATAATTATTTTTCATGAAATATAATTTTTAGTATGAAAATTATTTGGCAGAAGTGTGACCTGAACAATTTTCAGATGTACAGATATCTCTTAGTCGTATATCCTCTCGTGATCGTGGATCCGATTACCTCAGAAGTCATGCCGGTATAAGTCGTGAAGTCTAGAGTCTCTCTCGGTAACGGTCGGTAGGATTTTTTTTTCGAAGATATTTTAGTATAACATCGTAATATATATATATATATATCTATGTAACATATATTCGATCAAATTAGCTGCAAATAATACCTTTAATTTCTCGTGTGGATACCTATAGTAAGCTAAAATGTCTCGTAAGTGCAGAGCCCGAGCAGAGCCTCAGTAGAGTCCTGTGTTAGTATGAATTTTTATTCTATAATAGAATATATTTTTAGCGTGATATAAACTATTTAAATTGTACCAGAAAGATAGTTCCACTACATAATTTTCATATAAATAGTTGCAAAATACTTTAATACATGAATCTCGGAGACGATAGTATAAGTCTCGGAGCCGGTATAGCAGGTAACGGCTCGGAGCTGAAGTCGGTGACTGCCGGATAAGTACCGAAGCCTGTAAATAGGAAATCCGGCAAGCCGGAAGTCCGTGCACTGGGTATAAGAATTTTTTTCAAAAATATATATATTTAGGTAAAACATTTAATGCCAGAAGACGTATATATAACCTAATATACAATTTTTCATAAATAGTGCAAGAACCTTTAAGTCGGTAATCCAGTGATAGTATATATCTCGGTAGTCTAGGAGTCCGGATATATTTATTATTTTACAGTACTCTCTCGAATTATTATTAAATAATTATTTTTCGGAGTTACAGAATATTCAAGAGCCGTTGTGACTCGTATATAGTTATATTATTTTTTTTCTAAAATAAATATTATCTTTAGGTGATATATAAAAATTAATTTATATAATAAATTGTTATAACACCTTTGATATTAGGTAAAATTTTGTATGTTTATAGATGGGTTTGCATGCCTCTCGATTTATTGAGAGGAGTTGGAATTTCAGAATTGGATTGAGGAAATTTTCGTTCAAATGACTCGATTTTCTTAGAATGTATATCTTGTCTCGAGATCTCTCGTGATTGTGTAGTGTGGAGGAATCCGTGTCCTTCGTTGGTTGTTCTCAGTGAGAATATCTCCTTCGAAGATTCGCGTTCGCTAGAGATTTTTCTGAGGTCGACTGGTTCTCCTACTGAGTTTCTTGAGCATCCATTTAATCCTCTAATGATCTATTGATTATGTGTGGCTCATGCACACTGAGGATTTTTTACTCTGTAGGAGACATATAATTTGAGTTGCGACTCAATGAATAGTACCTCTGAATGCCTCTAAGTCTCGTTGAGAGCTCGCAAGCAGGGTTCTCTCTCAATTGAATGCGGTGTGACTATCCGTGAACTTTGAGATTGCTGCGAATTTCTCTTATTCGCCCTTCGAGTGCCTGCACTGTGCTCAAAAGTCCACAATGTAGATCCTGAGGTCTCTCTCTGTCTCTGAGATACTGAGATTACCATCTAACAGTAAGATCCTGAGAGTTCCTGAAACCTCTCTCGAACTTCGCGAGATACCTGGACTCCTGAGCCTCGGCCTGAGGTTAATGAGACCCCTGAGGTCTATGAGGTATAATAGATCCCTGAAATTCCTGAGATTCCTGAAATCCCTAAAGGCAATGAGATACACGAGATTCCATAGGACCCTGACATCTCTATGATCCACCAGATCGCTGTGATTCCTGAATTTTCTAAAATCCCTGAGGTTACAGAGATCCCCAAGATCTTGTAAGATAGGCCCCGAGAATCTCCGAGATCGCCCAAAGCTTCTCGTCTAGTGAGGGGCCTGTGAGATTCATCCTGTCTTTCATAATAGTTTAGTAAAGGAAGTCAACCATGTTTTTTTAATGGTGTATTCCATCTTCCGGTTGTATAATGAAGAATTATTTTTTCTATGGATTGAAATAAGTTATGTATGCATCTGCCAGAAGTTGTAGTTCACTAAACAATTTTTCAAATAGTTCCCAAATACCTAGTCAGATCCTCAGGATATGATATACCGATAAAGTAGTAAATATAAGTCTAAGCCGGAGCCGTAATAGCTGGAATCTCGAGACCTCGGAGCACGGAGCTATGGCTCTAATATGATTATTTTTAGAAAAAAAATATTTTTTTAGGTGAAAATAATTTTATTGATAAGAAGATAATTATGAATAATTTATTCATAAATATTAGCTGCAAAACTCTAAGTCGATATATAGTCTCAGTAATCGATACGGTCGTAATTCGGAGATGGATCCTGCTAGGTTATTAAAATATTTTTTACAGAGTAAACAGATTACATATTCCATCTAGATATGAATAAATACTCACAATTTGCTCCAGCATCGCAACAAAGTATCTTGACATACCACATAACACTAATTACTAGGAAACATATATAATGAAACTGAATTACGTTTACTCTGGTATATCACTATATAATTCGTAGTCACAGATTTCTCCAGCGCAGTCTGTGCGACCCGGTGGAAGCTCCGAATTATCTGACCACTAGGAGATTGTGAACGCTCGGCGCCCAGTAGCTACTGTAGTATCTTCTTCGATATATCATTTCTCTAGTGGATGAAGCAAAACTTATTGAAATATGAATCAAAAGTGCATGCTGATCAGGAGTTCGGCAAAAGTTTTGATTCATTTCCACCATCTTAAGATATTGCATATATGACTCAAAGATTTAGTCGTACAGTACCATCCTTAGTTTTGATCAAAGAACGCAGCTCACGTTTGAGGATCGTTATACGGAGCCTGGAGTCCTCGTGTAGATCTTCTAGTGTGTAGTATTATTTGTTATTTTTTTGTAAATAAAGATTTTTAGGTAAAACATATGTTTATTTGCCATAAGATAATAGTGCATCGATATATAAAACTATTATTTTCTCTATAAAATGTATGTGTCTAAGACCTTCTGAGTCAGTTAGTTCGTGGATCCGCAAAAGTAATCTGAGTACAAGCCGGTGATACAGTTAGAGGCCGGAGCTTGTGAGTGTATAATAATATATAGTCGGAGCCGTAGGCCTGATCACTACTGTAGAACCTATGAAGGTGATATGAACTTAATTTTAAAAAACATATTTTTTAAGTGAAAAATTTATAATGCTAGTGAAAAACGCACGAGTCAATTTCAATATAGATGCACAAACTTCAGTCGGTCGCGTATCCGGATCCGGATCTCCAGATTCGGTAATCGTATCCGTATAGTTATATAAACTACTTTTTTGCAAAGAAGTATAATTTTACTTAGAGGAAAAATTTATTCCAGAAGTCTTGCTGAACGTTACAATTGAACAATTTTCAAATGTGATTTTTAAAGCATGGTGGCCTTCGTAGACCGATATTCGACGTAAAGTCTTGAGAGTCCGGTATATATTAAATATACAAATGTTTGTATTTTTTTTCGAAAAATATTATTTTATTTGTGAAAATAATGTAATATTGATAATGATAGTGCTTAGTATACATTTATCAAAGACTGCTTAATAACCTATAGTCATAGATTCCGATAAGCCTCGAAGCGAACTCGGTATAACCGGTCCGAGCCGGTCACGTGAGCCGTAAGCCGTTAGTGAGCCTGGGAAGCCGCTAGTAAATATCTACTGTATATATAATTATATAGTATATTATAATATTTTATTCTATAAAAAATATCTATTCTAGGCTCTAAATAATAATTGTTTATTTAGAATGAACAAAGAAAAAATATCTTATCAGATAACAATGATTGATTAGGAAGATTTTGTATATTAACTCGCATCCAAAAGCTTCAGAATATGATATGAATTTTTTTTTAAGAAATATTTTAGTTTTAATAAATGAAAAAATTTAATTGATAAATTAAATATATATTAGTAGTATATATATAATATATATACATATCATTGTAAATATTATATACTGCAACAAGCATATACCTCGCGTGCAGAACCTTTAGTAACTGAGAATATTGTCACTCGGGTAACTCCACGTAAGCAGACTATGGAATCTCGAGTGCACGGATCGGATATTATTTCAATATTTATTCCTAATTTCACAAAGCTTGCCCTCACACACCAGAACAAGTTCGGAGACGAAGCCGGATCTTGTTTATAATACTTTTTCAGAAAATTATTTCTCTTTAGTAACTTTGTAAAAAATGTTATATTAGACCAGTAAGATATCATTAGCGTATGACTATTTATACAATGATCGGACCAGATCCGTGATGTTACAGATGCCTGGAATTCTGTATTATTAAAATTTATTCTATAAAGAAATTATTTTTTTTATAGATGATAAAATTTATCCCAAGCGGTAAAGACGTGGTATATATATATATACTGTAACAATCTGTTCCAAAGTGTCGTCTCTCTCTAAAAGACCTTGTTTAGTAGATCAGGATCGGATCCGTATAATAGTTCAGTTAAATCTCTGAGTAGTAAGTCGTATATATGAATCTGTATGAGGGATGATTTGGTATAATTTGGTAGGCACTATACCAATTATTTTCGTGTCTGAGAATGTCGCACAAACTTATATGACACTACCAACATGTTTCATTTATCCCCAAAACAATATTTTCCTTTTTCAAATAACTGACACAAGCTCTCTCTCATGGACTTTATTTTAATTGTTTTCTCTCTCAGAAGATTCCTATCTCTCTGCGATCTTCCAAGGCGCCGGATCTCGGTCGCGCAAGAGAGTATTGAAATCATGGATAACTCAGTGCATTATTTCTCGCATAAATTATATTTATAAAATAATATAAAATATATAAAATATTATTGTTACATGATGAAAAATTAATATATGTCAAAATTAATATCACTAATATTAATAATAATAATACTTGAATCATACTCCCTTCGTTTAAAAAATTGGTCTGTTCTTCTTAATATTGAAGAGGAATTCTGTGATTATATTATATCTCATATAATCAGTTATGATGTGATAAAAATATATTTATATTTTACTTTTTGTTGTTTAGTAAAGAAAATTTTTATCAAAGTTTAATGTGATATCATGATTTTCTTTTTAAATATTATAAATTTCTATATTATTCTTATTATTCTATTTATTTAATTATCTAATTATTTGATTTAATTTCTAATTATTTAATTGATTATTTATATAATTAATTTTATATATTATTATATTTATTATTATTTATTTAATTTTTTTTATTAATTATAAATTGATATAATTATTTTTTCTAATTATTATTATTATAAATATTCTTTTTTATTAATTATTTTTGTAATTATTATTATTATATTAATTATTATATATTAAATATATATTATATTAATTTTAATTAATTATATATTATTATTACTATTATTATTTAATTATTTTATTATATATTATTATTATATTACTTATTAATTAATTTCTATAATATATATATATAAATAATTATTAAATTGGATTAAAGTAAGTATTATTATTTATTATATTTTATTTAGATTTATTATATTATATTAAATATTATTTATATTAATTTGTAGATTTAGTACTATAATGGTAATGAATATAGTATATCATGTAGGTTGGTTGTATGAATTACCCACCGATTATGTATGTATTATGTCATGTCAATGTTATTGAATTGGTATGTACTTATATTGTGTTGAGTAATGGAAAGATTGAATTGAGTATGATGGGGTGTACTCTTATTACTATCCTATATATTTTATATATTTGATTGAATATTATATATTGTGTGTATTTTTATTATTTTTGTTGTTGCTGCATTTGTATAAAATCATTATTATTTATGAATTAGTGTATTATTATAATTTTAGTGTAGAGAGATTTTGGCGGTGTGTAAAAGGAATCTGTTGTGGGTTGAAGTAAGCGTATAGTAAATATATGAAGTTATGTGTATTATGGATCTATTACGTTGTGAGGACAGTTCTCATTGTATTTCGTTATTATGTTATATATTTATTATTATTTATATTTATGTTGAGACTAGATGTAACATAAAATGTGATCCTAAGTTCAAATATTTATTCGTAGTATAAATATGCGTGGATGACAGGGAATACGGTATGCATCTCATTAAATATTTTCATGTATTAAGTATATGTTTTCGGTAATAGTCTATAGTGAATATGATTGTACTGTGCTATCATTATTTATTCAAAAGTTACCTGTGATCAACGTTTTTCGACACATTCCATGTAATTATCCAATGAGTAAGTAAGTCGTGAGACTTCATGAAAGACAAAGAAAATAGAATAAAAAATATACTTTATAAGTGCAAATGTATATTATAAAAAATCTTCATGGGTATATAATAAATACAGTGTAGATCTTTTATGAATGTCCAAAGTGGCAATATAATGAAATTACAGTAGTCATCATATATGTTATAGTATAGTTAGTATGTTAGTGGGACCACGTTTGATAAATTATCTGTCTCTTTCTTTAGATAATTCCGAAGATTAAATTTCATATATATTATATGATTAACTTATTTAAATAATCTATAGTATATAAGTCGCCTCATTAAACCCTACCTGCATTTAAGTGTATGATCTATACACCTAGTGATATCTTTACTGCTAGTTTGCTTACCTCTCGTAGTTATATCATAGAGATAAGTCAACTCATAACCAAAAGTCAAGGAACTCCCGACATGCGCACAATATTGTGACTATATGTTGCGATATCAAATATTTCTACAATATTAAGGACGTAATCAAAAATTTCACTTATGCGCCAGGACTCGATATAATACCAATATCGTATCATACAGCGTCGCCGTGTAAGACAATGATATCAGTGATACTCTTATCATACTGGATCTCGATTTGCGCTCTTCATCCCTAATAATAATGAAGGCATCTCGGAATATTTTTCATATTCCTTATGCTTTTACTATAGATACCACTGTTTTAGAAACTCTATAACTATATACCTATTTAATCCACATAGTAAAATGAGTTGGTTGGAATACCCCCTCTTGCGAGTACTTAACATATGGCATATTCAGGTAGATGCTCTATATATGTGGTATTTACACTGATTGTAGTCAGTGCTCGTACCTATAAGTCAAGTGAATTAGTACGTACATATACGCACTCAACATGCTCGTTGCGAGAATATATTATCTCAATAATATAAGACGAAAAAAATTTCACTTCTCGCGCAGGACACGAATAACCATCGACATTACTAGCTAGTCTCGCCTGTTAGACTAAAGGTACAGATAGGCTCTAACTATCTAGTCCAGATACTCTCTCTCCAAAAAGATATAAACACTCTTTCGAGAACTAGTTTTATCTATAGTTCAACCTGTACTTCACATCTACATATCATTCAAACTTGAATACTTATCTTATAAATCTAATATAGATAGATTATGCTATTGAATCCCCATATTATATACTAGTGATATATATATTACTATAAATATATATATTAATTATAGTATATTAATATTATTATATATATATTATATATATATATATATTATATATAATAATATATATATAATAATTATAATATATAATATATATATAGTATTTATAAATATATACAATAATTATATCTAATACTTGTCTATTGTTTACTTTCTTTAATATTGTGTTTTAGAAATAGTATATTTGAATTAGAAAGAATGAGAAATATAAAATAAGTAATTTTCTTAATTCTGGGTCTATTATATTTTTTTTATTATTATTCTTTATTATTTTATAATATAATATGAGCATAAAGTTGCTAATTTCTAGCTCGAACTGGTCTTTTATGCTGAAATTATATGTGAGGACGTGGACCGCCATTGTTCTTATGACTATTATTCTATTTCTAGGCTTTACATCTGATTCTAATATGCTATATTCTCTATTATATAGAAATTTTCAAAACAGATATTTTTTTTTTTCTTCGACTATTGCGTTTCCTATTATCAATAGTGTAAAACATGTAACAAACTAAACTGACACAACTTAAGATCTACAACTGATCATTTCGGTGCACACATCCTACAAATAAATCCCACACTACCGTGTAAATATGGTGTTGTCATCAGCTCACTATGTAGATTGACTACATTCTCTGTCAAAAATTTTTTGATAGTACCTTTTTCAAGAAGATTTATATAGAAACAATATTGTTGAGAAAGAAATTTAAAGCCAGTTTTAATATTTGTGACATTTTAAAAAATCCCTAAATAAAATTTATTACCTCACTAAATTGGAGTATTTGTTGCATAAAAAATAATTTTGAATAATATACTATGTAAAATTTAACAGATTTTATATATATTGTCAAGTTTTGTGGAAATATTAAAATAAAATAAATAAATATCTCTCTTCTACCCTCAACTACTCCTCCCCAAAAAACGGATAACAGTGATTTTTTTTATGTTTATTATTTCCATCTTTGACTTCCACACTTTCACTAATTTGATTGTATTCATCATAAATAATAAATATAATTTACTATATCACTCTCAGAGAGTATAGAATTTGTACAAGATGAATATTATCTCTATAATTCAGAAAGAAGGCTTTGCGCCATCTCTAAGAGGTCGATCCTTTACTGAAGAAGCAATGGTTTTCTGATATACAGTATATACTTTCACTTCCTACAGGTGTGGAATGAAGACAAATATCCATATATGGCATAATATATATGTGTATGAATCTTGGCTCATCATCTCCTTCTCCCACTTTAAGTATTACAGTTTTACTATATATTCATTCTTTTCTAGAAGGACGAGATCATAAGTTATGATAGCGGCGCTGACATAAACGGAGTATAGAGTTTAGTTCTATTTTAATACTCCCATGCTGAGAAGAAGGCTATCATTTTAATTCCGAAAAAACTATGTGTATTACTCTGCACGATGATTATTCGGAAACAAGTACGAATAAAAGTAGTTTCTTCGATTGGATGCATACAGTGTTAGATTCTGTACATGACTCGAAAGACTAATTTCTACTTCTGCGAAAAACTAAGATCTTTAAGTTTTTATTGAAGAACGTATGAATATACTCAAATTCCTCTGAACGCTAATTAGACAATTGCTGATTCGAAACATTTATCAAATAAATTAAGCGTGACTATTATACATTATATATCGACATACACTTCACAAATCATCGACAATACATTATATCGAGACATACACAATTCACCGACATATACAATTCGCCGACATGCACCATTTCTCGGAGACATTAGTACATTTATTATCGAACTAATGTTACAATTCATTCTCGTAATAATGACCATACAAGTTTATTACAACATGTTTAATTATTAGTCTTAATAATAATTGCTCTCGTTTATTAATTGGTTAGGTATGGTATATTTCAACGAATAATTGTACTATATTAATTGATTACGATATGAATTGTTATATATTATATATGAATATATATATTTATCGGTAAAATGAATTTATGATTAGAATAATATATATATTATTAGGTTTTATAATATTTTTAAAATATTAGAAAATATTTTTAAGTATATAACAATTTGTTTGTCGTTAATGAGAATATTATTTCATATAACTTAATGATTGAATATATTATAATAGTATAATATATTATTTTGACACTGACCTAGAAAAACTTTATTAAAATCACTAGTAAATAAAATTATTTTAACTAAATATATAAATAATTATATAAATAAATTAATTATTAAATACTTTTTTCTTATTACCTAATTCACATAAAATCATATTTGGTTATATTTTTATCATTATGTTATTAATAATGATTATTGATCAGACGCTTAATCCCGCCGTTTACGCGCGTGCCAGAGTGAACAATTAATGCCTTTCGTGCGCAATCAGGTGATGTGATTTACCCTCAGCTTCACACTAATTCATGTTTCACCCTATCATCTCGCCCCCACCCACCATCTCCGATTCCCCATTAGTCAGTTTTGCTTGCTCTCCATAGACTCTCCCACTATCCTGTCCTCTTCCAACCACTCTGTCTTCCAGAACATATTCCTGTTTCCCAATACTCCAATACATTCAATCTTGTCTCCTCCTTCTCGTCGCTTTCCTCTATCCTCCCTTCTTCGTGTCCTACTCTCAAACCATACTACTCAACTAACACCCTACATGTTTCCTTTCCATTCTACTCCATATGTCCTCAATATTCCATCTTATACTTCCCTTATCTCCTGCTTTTGGCTACTCCATAATTCCAATACAGTTTAAAATCTCCTCTATTTCTATTGTTGTGTTATCACACATATATATCCTTTACCTCTCTCTTATTACTATTGACCCCAGCAGCTATCAACTACTCAAACCCTTATCATCTCAAACACTTCCAATTCTTCCTGAGAACGCAATAGTCAATTGTACAACGCCCACCTGATTTTTCAAACACCCTTTTATATTAAGTACCTGCTAGCAGCTTCACTATATTTTTCTAAACCATATCATTTAATCTTTATATAAGTATTAGAATGTTTTATAAAAAAAAAAACTTTATCATATCAATTAATTTCCGTCCATGACTCGCTATTCAATTCCTTTACTACTTACTCTGTGAATTCTATTACTCTTCACTTCATCCTACTTCTCTTCCTACTCCCAATAATCCATATCCCTTAAAATTCTGTAAAACTAAGATGAATGTAAAACCAAGGAACAATAATACTGCCTTTAATTCTCATTAAATCACCCGTAATACTACTCCTCATCTGTTTCCTCCTCCTTCAAATACACTTAACCACTTTACTCTCTTACCTGAGATTTATACTTAAGACGCCTTTTGTTCCATCATACTACTCTTACTTCAAAATCCATTGTCATAACAATATGTAATAATACAGCCTCATTTCTTATATCATCTGCCCACTTATATGGCTCTCGAAGTATCATTCACTGCATATATAGTTATCATAGATTCACTCTTCTCCATATCTTAATCACCCCATATTATATCCATCTCTCATATCCACTCCCTACTCCTCCATATCCATAATCTAAATATTTTCTTTTCAGTGTCTTCTAGTTTTTATTAATATTTGAAAATAAGCTCTCTCTATAGATCTATATATACGGTGATCAATATTTAACATCAATTCTGTACCATCGAACACTACCATTACAGAAGTATATCATGTCTCGTATCATTACCTTCTCAAACATCAAATTATCTGATCAATTCACCGAATTCACAATACACGGACATGAATATTCTTTAAGATATTCAATATTCACTATCCAACGTTACACTATCATACCCCAACGAATACACTTATCCATATATCACCTCTCTCCTCTTCACTCATTATAATCAATTATGTCTTTTATCTCCAGCATCTCGCGATGACCACAGCCAAAGCTTTATGTTAGCATTCCTCAACAACACCTTAACGCTACACATCTTCCATATTGTAAATCCTAGTGACTCTCCATTCACATATCTTATCACTATTAATATCATAAATCTTCTCCTTGTGTCTTCCTCCCATTATCTCGCCTTCGTTAAATCTCTCACTACCTTTCTCAATTTGTATTCTTCCATACACTTTCTGTATTGCACTGTGTATTCGTGTGAACATATATAAATTAACTCTTATAATTAATTGTAAAATTGATAAACGAAACCGATTCCCATTATACAGGGGAACCAAACAACCAACCTCCCAATCCTGTGAACTCCATCCCTTCATATATCTAATACATATATATAAATTTATATAACCTATATACGCCTAATTCTCATCCACTCCCTCTGCTCCTTCCTAACTATGTATAACTCATATCTCAGATCGCATACAAGCAGTCTAACTGTTAGACCTTCTCTCTCTTCTTTCTGGTTCTTGGTGCTATGTAGAATATAGAATTTATATTGCATTTGCATTTATATCTTTCACGTGAGTCGCTCACTTACTTCCTCTCAACACCATACCCCCCGCGACCCCCGCATGTTTGTCCCTCCGGACACATACTACATCAACTGCTCAATATCTAACACGTCAACTTATCTATCTGCCCCAATCCAATTTCAATCAATATAATACCACCTATTTAAAATAATATCATTCCTCTCTCTCTCAGCCCACAGTGCTATTTTGGCCCTCACCCTATTCCTCCTGCTGCTTCTATATCAATTCCCCTAATTTACCTCCTATACCTTAACCCTCTCATCCCATAATCCTCACTCATCACATATTCATTCTTCTTTTTTATTACTTTAACTCTTCCAGAATAATATATCTAATATAACTTTAAGTCATCTCACTGTATTCAAAAATTATCTGTTTCACTTTTCTACACCTCATTATTGCTTTCTCTTTCGCCATATTCATAACTCCTTACTTAACCTCTGTGCTTCTCTACTCTATATACCCTTCTATTAATCTTATTATTTCCCTTCCACGCTCTTCCATTCCTTTTCTCCGTTCCCCAACCAGCTCAGTCCAATATTATACAAAGCATTCTATTTTTTTTCTTCTGTTTTTCACTTATAGCTCAACTTTCACATCCATTACTCAATTCTCTCATACTTACATCGCTATATCTCAGCTGCGTTATCCCATCATTATAATATATCCTTGCATACACATCTATCATTATGTATATATACATATGCAATCAACTATGGTTCAACAATCATTATCTTCTTCCGAGTGTCATTTAAATATTCTTCTCCAGATGATTTCAACTCCACTTTCTCTACCTCCTTATTAATTAACTCATATTAAACTCACGAATATCCTCTGCATACGAACTATACCCACTCACACTATACTCTCTCAATAACCCTAAATTCCTCATAAACTCCTCCTTACTATACTCAATGCTCATCATACTATCTAATTTATTCCATCAGCATTTATGGACTTCTATTCTCTCGTACTTATTTTTCTCTCTTTCCCGTTAACCTATATATCCTCTCCCTAACCCTTAAACTTATAAGCATACAACTTCAATATTAGGACAGATATACCCTACTCTACTACTGCCCTTCATTAAGCTGAATATCAATTTTACCACTACGTATATACTGTACCCTATCCTATTCTATTTATATACCACACATAATTCCATATAATATCGCCCTCCCCCCCGTTCTCTCTCTCTCTCTATGCTAGTTTATTTATCATATATAATTACATATTAATAGATTTTCATATCTATTTCTTGAACCATAGTGATTATCCAAACTATCTATTCTTCTATCAACACACCTAATTATCTAACATGACTTATATTTCATCTCAATCATATATATTTCATCCTTTCCCCTACCCAATATGGAACCTATATAAATATCTTCGCCCATTCTCACTCTTCTTCCCACTCCTGCATTTCAATAAAATCCTAATTAAACATAATTATTATACATTGGTTGCATTGAAAATTTTTCCCAACATTCATTAAACTCACTCCAAAATCTTTCTTCCTCTCCTTCACTCCCTCGCATATCCATTACTGGTGCATTACGGTGATATAGTCATATAATAAAAACCCACATTTCCCCCCCAAATTTCATTATAACCAGCTAATTATTCTCTAACTCACCAATTTGGTCACATTTTTTACCTTATATATAATTAATCCCACAACTCTTCCTTCATTATAAACTATTATCCTACCCTTCCCATCGTGCTCACTACACTCATCTACGTGTATCACTACCTCGTAAATCTAATATCCCTTAAATTTTCAAAGTACTCATCTACCTACTATTACTATCATTCAGCTCTCTGTTTCTCTGTCACACCTAGCACATATCTAAATCATTATTTTTATCTCGATCGATAATTTTCCTCCTTCTTTCTCTTTTTCAAATCCTCATATTATATCCTCATTCTCACTTCATACATATCAACTTCCTGACTAAATACTTCTTCATTCAGATTACTTATTAATAATATATATATATATACTCTACTCTACTTTACTTCTCTTTTATCCTGACCTTACTTATTCACCACTCACTCATTATCTTAATTTCACCACACTTGATATTTTGTGTCTGCACGGCTTTATACTCGGTGTAGTCCTCAATACAACCTGATACATATCTAATCTTCCTCGAATTACGCTCTTGTTCCAATATATGGCGCGTCGATACATCATACCACTCACAAACCCTATAACACTACCCTACAATGCATTTGATTTCGTGAAACTAATTCAACATAATTTCGATGTAACTGAGTATAAATATCAAGTGTGGAAAATTAAGTCTCATAATGCTCTCATTGTTTATCGATATCGAAT
This sequence comes from Trachelipus rathkii, assembly GCA_015478945.1. Lineage (NCBI taxonomy): Eukaryota > Metazoa > Arthropoda > Malacostraca > Isopoda > Trachelipodidae > Trachelipus > Trachelipus rathkii. The sequence continues at coordinate 16,872 of JABUQX010093209.1, read as the reverse complement.
TGAAATTGTCACTCTCGACGTCAATAAGATAATTACTCTTTTACTTAACTTAGCTAGTGATTATGATTACACTTCATACCTTTTCTTAGCTCAAATTTCGTTTACTATACTACAATATTCATTTTTTCTTATGTACTTAAAAATTCATTAAAGTTTTGCTGTTTACTCTTCTCTTACTGGTCTTTGAGAGTGAGAATACTTTCTATCCAGCGTACTCGTATTGTCCTCTCTCTTTTATCTATACCTCCCATTGAAGTTAGATTGACTACACTATGAAACTTAGTGTAGCGTGTGCCTTTTTCACCAGATAAGACCTAAAGTACGAATCACTTCAGAGTACAATTTATTCTGCCTTTGCGACTTAGTTGCTATTCGTGCATGTCATCCTCAAAACATTTATAATTTTAGTTATAGATAAATAATATTTATCAAAAATGTTATTAATATATTTATTTAGAATTTGTGAGAGTTAAATATAATAAATAAAAATATTAACAGATGTAATACTAAAAAATATTAAAATTGCATAAATAAAAATGAAATCATTAGATCACATTGAAACTGTTAATACACTATTCCTCAAATAGCTTAAGAACACGTTATGACAAAGAAACTCAATATACATTCAAAATCTTATAAGTAGAGAATCCTCAATAAAGCAAAAATTCAAAACCCCATTTGGATATGTGTATTACTAACTTCTAATATATATAATTATAAAAATATTAATCATTTTAGATTCAAGATTATCATACTCTTTCGGTAATGATTTTTATTAATTGTACTATTAAATTAAATTGATAATAATTATTTTTCTTGATATCTATATAGGCGGTAAATCACGATTAAAGATTGTTGCGATTTTGAGAAAATATTAAAGCAATTATACAAGTTTTAAACGAGATTTTGATGGAGTGAGATGGAATTAACATTTCTCTTGAAATCTTTTATCATCAAAGAATTTGTTATAAAGTGCAGGGTGATATAATCTTGCATTGATATAAACTAGAATTTTTTAAATTTTTACACTATGTTTTCTATTCTAATGATATTAAATATACAACTATTCACTTATAAAAGAACAAGCTCTTCTTTAGACAAGAAATTACAAATCTTAGTTAAATGTAAGAATTTGAATAAATATTAATTAAATTACGATAAAATAAAAAAAATTAGTTATTGCAATGAAAAATTTGGCATTAAGATTAAATTTTCAAACTTTAAACTTACGAATACCTACAATAATAAAATATATTGAGAATTAAACTTAAATATTAATATAAAAATAAAATTAAATTAAAATTTAAATATCGCATGAACTTGAATATACTGGAAATAAAATTTGAAAATTCAGGTTACATTATAATAAATATTCACAATTAATTACAAAATTAAAATACACCTATCTATTAATTCTCTGTTTTCTTTCCCATACTTCGGAAATTTTAAGGAAATAAAAATTATATTAATATCTTATATGTGATGGAGCCAGCAAACTATCTTTAGTTCACATGTTTAAATTATTATTATATTATGAATATCATGAATATAATTTATATATTATAATATAAAAATGAAAATATTTAAATAAATAATATATAATTTTGCTTTCTATTATATATATATATTATATATATATAATATATATATATATATATATATTATATATATATATAATATATAATAAAACGCATTTATGTATTTCTTATTTCCTCTATAATTTAATTTTAATAATATACATTACATCTAAAATGATACTAATAATATTTTAATCTTATAGTAATAATATAATATATATTAAATAATATTATAATTAATTAAATATATAATAGATAATAATATATAATAAATAATATAATAGAATAATAAATTAATATAATAATAGATAATATAATAATAATATATAATAATAAATAAATAAATTAATAATAATATATATATATATATCTCCAATTATACATAATATGTCCACTACTAGTTTAATCATTGATACAACATAATAATAAATTAACACGATTGCATAGCAATTAATGATATAATAATAATAGCTGAATTAATAATGATACTGTTATCTATCACAGATTATCTGGAAGATATATTATAAGATTAACGTATCTTCTTCCTGATACACAAGAACTTTCAGGCCGACAAAGGTAATAAAATAAATCAATTGTAATAAGAGAGTTTAGATAATTCTTAGGCATACATTGTGAGAGCGGCTCCAACTTACACAAATAAATAACAACGCAGACATCTAATGGTGATAATTTCAAGAAATCTTGAGATAAACTATTATATAATACTGTAAAAGTCAATTCCAAATAGACACATACATAATGAGTAACTCCAGTTATAATAATGGTAATGAATGAATGCAACTCAATCTCATAGCTGGAAATTAAATCTAAGGTAAATAAGTCGATATTGTAATCCATCGTGTTTAGCTATAATCTAATTCTAAAATAATATCTACAAGCTCACATTACATGATCATAAATAAATTATTTATACACTCGTTTTAATGATAATAATAACGAAACATAATTAATCAATATAAATAATAATAATAATATCATTGCATCTATACCAGACTAGCCAGAAAGGGTTTAGGAATAACTCATATCGTATCAGATTTTTGATCAATATAACCATCTCTCACAATTTGACCATAAAATTTGCTTGCTCATATCGGGAATAGAATAGATAGCATAAAGATGCTTAAATGAGAATAAATGATGTGATGTGACGTACATTACGTCATCATGCTTAATAATGGCCAATTTAAGAACTCTGATATATTCAGCGGATATATCTGTGTCGGTGATAGTCTGTTACGCTATCGAGCAAGCGCCACACATGCTCAAGATTTTGATGAAATAGGATACAAGTGCAGTGTAGTTGTGTAATGTCAAAATGGATACTTTGATAGTAATAATTATCGACAGATTATGATGTAGTGACATAACATCTGCGTGCTATTTGATAAGAGATTTGAAAATACATATAGGATGCAGCAGAAATTCTTGGTTTTGCACTGAATTTGAAATCTCTTGTACTCTAGGAATTCTTCTGTTCCTTCTTTTGGTATTTACTTTTTCTTTCTCTCTCTCTTCTGAAAATGAGTCATTGGTGTTTTGCATAAACATTTCACTGATGAACAATTAAGAGACCTAGTATATTCCTGAATGGGATCTCTTCTTTAACTACAAAAGAAGGGATAGATTATTTAGTCCAGCAACAATTGGTGATATTTGAAAATGGGGCAAAAATTGTTGGTTAAGGTTAAGTAGGGGAAACTTTAACTGGCGGGTGTGGAGATTTTAGAATTATAGATAAGGTTCTATTCTAGGTCCGTAGGTTGTGTTTTGTGTGAAGTAACAGCAGCGCTAATGACATAAAGAAGAAAAATTTGTTGTTGGGATCAAAAAACATCTTATAAGCCATTAATTGAACTCAAAAATTACTTCCACATTAACAAATTAAACTGGATTTGATGAAACATTTTGTGAAAACTTGGTCTTCAAATGAACCTGAATTTCGGTATTCAAAAACGGCAAACACCATCAGTGAGAAAATTAAAGCTGGATTATATGTCGTCCCAGAAATTCGAAAACAGATGAAAGACGAACAGTTTAAAATAACTATGAGCAAAACTGAGGAACAGACTTGGATGAGTTTTAAGTCAGTTGTCTCTTTTTTTTTTTAATTGTCAAGCTATAGTTGAGACCATGTTGCAAAACTTATAAATTGAATGAAATAAATTTAAAGGTGCACTTTTTACACTCATATCTAGAGTATTTTCCAGAGAAACTCGGCTATCTAAATACCTTATAGCCATACTGTACCCTAAGTAAAGGGTATGATGAAAGAGTTCATCAGGACACTAAAGAGATTGAGAAGGATCAGGGGGTGTTGAATTTGATTGAGAAGTACCGGTGAGTGTTGAAATGTGATGTCGGATTTATGCTGGAGAAAAAGTGTATGGAAGTGGAAGAAAAGGAAAGAATATATTTTATATTTTTAAAACAAGGAGTACATTTACAAATTATTCACATTTTGTAATACGGTATACTTTCCATTTATGTCAAATTACACAGTACTAGTATTCATTTAATAAAAATATATATATACCTCAAGACATCAATACTTTTAAAATTTTGTCAGTAATTTGTGGATAATCTGTTCATGGTACAGGGAAAGTAAATATATTTTTCGATTTAAATGCGTTTCAAAATTATCTGATGGTACTTAGGCAATTATCGTTCACTTCCATCTTAAAATGCAGTTTAGTGAAATATTTACAGATATATTTTCCAGATTTGACGAAATATTATACGAATCGTTAGAAGAACTTGAATCGAGTAAACTTGCACTTTACTTGATCGATTTGAGGTATTTGTTTTGGTGTTTTTATTAATCTACTTTAATTAGTTAATAATATAAAACTATTGCTTGGTAGAGTCTGTTGACTAGACTTTAAAGTGAATGAGTTTGTTTGTACAATTTAAAATTATAGATTCTTGTAATTTAGCTGAAATTCCATTATGTTTAGTTAACTTTCTATGAAAGCTTATACCTTCGTTCACAAAAATAATTTTCACAAGAACTTTCATTACTAGGACGATATTAGTTTTTTTTGCATTAAAAATAAGGTTTTAACAGTAGTTTTTAAATTTTCAGTGATGCCATCAATAGAGCATATAAAACTCTCTCAGTCAAGTCAGTAGAGGTTCAAATAGGAGAAGATCGACTGAAACTGTACAGAGCCTCTAGGTTAACTTTGGCAGCTGGAATGAAGATTTTAGGAATGTCACCTCTTGATTACATGTGAATGTTTTTATTAATCATTTTTTTATGTTCATAATAAAATGAGTCTTCTTGAATTTCAATTAACTTAAAAAAAAAAAGCCTGTGATCCATTATAAATATGAAGTAACTATAACATTAATAACTACTATATAGATTAACATCTCTACCTGTTTTGGACATTGGTTGTTAAATGTATATTAATTGATTGAGGAGTTTGAGTGATATCTCCAGAGGAAGTCCCTATCTATCAGGTAGTGCGCTAGATAGGTGGCGGCAGGGAGCCGCTTGCTGTAAGCAGTGGTGAGTGCGAATGTCTGCAGGGATACTAGCACTCTCAACTACTGCACTAGTGGAGTAGCGCTAGAGCGCTTATCAGCAAGAGTATTAAGCATATCTACTATTAGGTGACCGTAGCTGCAATAGGAATGTCATGTGTCTTAGTGTGTTGCGTATATCATCCTACGGCAATGGCTCCGTATGTCGATGTGAGCTTATTGTTTTGCGGGGTGAAAATTGCCGTCTGGCTATAGTTGCTCCGTCCTGGGGGTGTTCGGGGCGTGCGGCATTGTGGGCTGCTTACGGTGGATGAGGAGGAAAAGTTAATTGGTCTCTGGGTGAGTTTATCAATAGGGAGTGGTAGGGAGAGGGTGAGGGGGATCTGGTGGGGGTGAGGACTTGTATCGAGGGTGGTGCCGCGTCTGGGCTTTTGGAGGAGTGGGGGATCGTGCGTGTGTGGTGGGTTGGAGGATGTGCGGTGTGACTCGATAGTGCACAATTTAAGAAAGGCTTAATAAGGTATATGGCCATGAATAGGTAACTACATATAGTATATATAGACGAAGCCACATGCTGGGTTTCAGTTATAGTAGTATTAATGTCTATTAGCTACTGCATTGATACGCGACCATAGACGCTTAGTTCATATAAGGTATTGCAACTATGGTTATTGGAGTACTCATATAACAATATAATTTTTTTTGAATTTAAATATCATCAATTGGTGCTTTATTATTGTTACAGGATTGGACAAGCACCTAAGAGTCGGCATTTGTGGATTTGATGATATAGATTTATTGTTATGTAAACAAATTTGTACTAGGATGGATGTATGGAAATTAGTCATGTAAGAATTTCAGGTCTCATTATATATATACTTATAGATATATTTATAGATACTCTTTTATGCCTTAAATATTCTGAAATATATAGTAAATTATTACACTTGGTTCTAATTATTAATAATTAAATTAATAATATATTATTACAGAATATACAATATCTCATTGATGAGAGTATCCAAAATATGCAATATCTGGTGGATGAGAATATACAGAATATTCAATATCTCATTGGGGAGAGTATCCAAAATATAGGTACAATATTTAGAAATTGTTGAAATATACTAGTGCTGTAGATCCAGGGTAAAATAATTTCTTGGGTCAAGTCAAAGCATAGCTCATTTCCCTTACACACTCTCACTTATGAAAGTAATATTACAAATGGAATAATATCTAAATTATTTAGTCACTACCTGAGTATATCAATAATTCTAATATCAGTGATAGTATGTGCATTGAATATACATCACAATCAGTTATTTGCTTTTCTCCATGAGAGTCTGTTTCTCATTTTCATTATATATATATAGACCCTCAGCATTAGCTTAGTTTGCGTTCGTTTTGTATAATCTTAGATAATTTTATAGTTAAGGTGCTTTATGCCTTATTAAATTTTAGAGAGTTTCGTTTTTTGTAATTATTGTGTTTACGCTCATATAAAATGGTACTTCCAGTATTTATACTGAATTACTTTGTTAACTGAACTCGATATTCTTGTTAGTATACTTTTGATTTTATAAACAATTAGATCACCTTGTGATGATACAGTGATATAATGAAAATTAAATTTTTTTTAAAAATATGAGTAATATTTAGCTAAGTACTGCTTTAGGCTTATATGCCTACTATAGTTGGTTCCACGACCCATAAAAAGGGGACGTTAAACTGTGACTCCCACTCATCAAACACTCTCATTTAAATACTGCATTGACATTCTATTAAATTTAGTAATAAATAATGGTGCATACCTGATAAGAGTTATTTTGACAAATGATATTGCGATTGGAATTTAAATTAAATTTAATTCTTTATACAATTCTAAATGATGTTCATTTATATAGTTCTTTATTTCCCCTGAAGTTCAAGATTGAATTTATTAATTTTTTATATTTTTATAAGTTTGTTATGATTTATGATTGTATATATATTATTAGTATATAATACAATTTCATATACATTTATTATTTAAGTGATTTAACAAAATTTAAAGTATAACAATAATAAAACTACTTACATTATTATTTAGGGCATTAAAATAAATTAAAGATAGAAGCTTTTCTTAAAGAAGTGTATACATAGTTGTAAGAACAATTGAGTTATAGTGAAATTCACAAATCATTATTATTAGCTAATTTCGTAACTATACTTGTAACTATAAGAAAATATAATTGACCACATTCGGTATAGACTGAGTATACATCTACTTAGTACACTCTTTACATCCTAGATGCGTTATATTACGCTCACTGAGATCTAAGTTAGTATGTCTACAATATCTAATACTACACATATCGGGTCTACTAGACATAACTTATAGTTCATTAATGACTATTCAGCTTCCATAATTATTGATATAAATAAAATTCACATATAGCATTAGTAACTCATTAATAATCAGTGAATTATAGCAGAAAATAGATACTGACGTGTGTTATGATAGAGTCACTCATATATTATAATAATGAATTACTGCATATATCTCAAATTTGTTATACAGCAATGTACGTGTGCTTTTATATATTCGTGCTATATATATAATACCATGATGATGTACTAATCACTTCACATATATTTATTATTTTCTCACTATTTTACTTTTTTCTTATCCTAGATTGTTTAGTGACTCACTCACACATAATCACAAATAATATAAACTTTTCAAATTGTTTAATCCATAATATAATAGTATTTATTACATATTACACACTCGACTATACTTACTATCAATATTATTTGTTAAATATATACCGATTATTAAGATATTAACTCTAAGATAAATCGTACTTTTTATCAAGAATCGTTAACGTTTGATCTTTTAACTTTGTGTAGTATATCGTTAGTAAAATAATTCAAAGTCATTTATATTATAGAGAATTCTGGAATTTAAATAAATTGCTATTGCATAATAATTAGTAGAAAAAATAGTATATTGTAAAAATGTATGAAAATGTATTGAGAAAACATTAAAAACATTATTCATACTGAGAGTTCATTTTCGATTTTATGGTACAGATAGTTCTGATTATACTTTCTATGTATTTATATATCTCATTATTCAATACCTCAATAGTAACTAATCACAATATCTATAAGAACCAAATTAATTACATTCAAGCATCTGAGATACCAAAAATATAGTAAACAAACTTATTTCTTTTTTAATCTATCTCTTACTTGGTTAATAAATTGATTATTTATTTACACAGTACATATCGTATCTCATCCATATGCTCTTTATCATTAATTATTTCCAAATATTATATATTTTTGGTATTATTTATTATATATTAATTATTCTAGTAATTCAAATATATATATCCAAAACTATGTATCCAAATATTAATTCAAACTTATATTAATCCAAAACTATATAATTATATGATTAATCTAATTTTAATTATATAACTATATTATATTACTACTACACTTCACATTATATTACTCTATATTCAACATATACTTATTCGTGGTAATAAAGTTCACTTATACTTAATATTTAGACTAATTACGTTATCATAATTTTTTTCTAATAAGAGAATTATCTCTAAGCTATCAAGAAGATAAATTCATCTTACAATATTACAGACAAAAGTAAAGTTAAGTATTTTACGAAACACTCTTCTTTGGTGACAAAGCTGTACTCCAGTTAATCCCAAAAATCTGTTATCACTATTAAGACAATATCTTAAATACTTGGTGAAATAAAGTCGTCTTCTACTTATCTATTTAATTTTTTTTGAACTTATGAGAATTTTTTTTTTCATATAGAATATGCGTGTAGTTCAAATAAAGGTGTATATCATATATCTCAATATTTATTTAACCTACTGGATCTCCTCTCACGTTATTTCTCTTCTTACTTCTAATTTATAAAGATTTTACTAATAAAAATATCGTGTATCAACTATGTACTATCTGCGGATATAGGACCTATAAGTCTTATAAGCGATATATATATACTTGTTAGGTATGATTATAAATCAACACTGGGCATATCATATACATATAAACCATAACACATACTATTTTGAGACACTAATAAAAATAATATCGTAGAGTGTAATCTTAACTATTAAACCATATGTTTATAATCAGAGTGAGACTAAAAATAGTAAGATAGTTATTTACACACACATGAAACTCTCTGTTATTGGTCAATGCTGCTGATAGCATAGAAGTTAATATTGGCCTTGAAGGTCCTTGTCAGTCATTAAATAATTCTTCACCTTATAAAAAATGCCTCTCATAAAACATATCTATTTATTATAGAATCTATGAGAATAATTTTGTTTTAGAAGATTTAGAAAAATTTTCTCTCAAAAAAGATTCTGACATTTGTCACGGTTAAGTATGCAAATATATGCTCCAAAATGCATTTAGCTCGTTGAGAGATTAGTAAAACCACAGTATATACTATTTATATACCGTAGAGAGATATAAAATAAGTATAAAATTAAATATCAATAATGATGCTGTTGAGTGATCATTAACTATATGGCAGTGTTATCTTTTAACCACGACAGAAATATATAGTGATATAGTAAAAACTTAGTCTAATATTAGAGCTTTTGTTATGAGCAATAGTTAATAATGTTAACTTGTACCTAAATAGCCTAAGCTCTATGTAGGCCTCTCTTATTTCATAAGCAGAAATAACTTACGAATTTAATGCTTAGAGCGATAGCGCTCATGCTAAACCGTTAATCTATTTATACTAACAAGGAGATAAAAGACTGCCTAAGATATTATTTAGCATACTGTAAAGTTTTACTATATGCTAAGTATTCGATCATGAGCGCTGATGACGGAGTAGGGTATATATCTATAATTATACCAGAACTCTATACTACTCATATACTATATTATTATATATATATATTTATATATAGTATATTTATTGTACACCATACGTTTTATTTAATAGTACACTGCTTATATCCATAATATGAGCAATATATTCACAAGATACTATCTATTTATTATATAATTATAAAGTATACTGTATAATTGATCTTCCATAATAAATATAGGTATATATGATGTTGAGAGCTAGCATAAAATCAATTGTAATTTTACTATACTTGTAACAAAACTGATCTCAGATTTCTATTCATATAGATACTGCTATATACTGAATAGATAGAGTAGTAGTGAACTATGATTAACATAACTAGTCTACAAGTAGATGAAGTTATAATTTAAATCCTTAATTATAATAATTATCACAAAATTATAATATACTATATATAATCATATAATATATTTTAAAACTAATCATATAATATATTATTATATATATATATAAATTATAATATATAGATTAGTATCATTATCAGAATTTAAAGAATCTAGTATTTGGTATAACAGTATTCGGCATATACTATATAGTTTATGAAAATCTTAAGTGAATGAGCTCTTTAAGAATAGAATAGCAATATAGTTAATGCACATATTTATTAGACTATTTATATAAAAATGATCATAAGGGTAGCCATTATCATTGATATATATATTAATATAGTCAAGTTATAAAAATAAAAGTAGGTGTTATTTAACTTTTTTCATCTTTCAACTCTACCGAGAAGAGTAATTTTTTTCTCTCGACTATATCTTAACCCGAAATGAAATATCGATTGTATAAACCTTTTTTATTAATAGTTTTTAGAGATTAAATCTCTCTTATATTTTTTGAGTCAACATATGTTATGAGCTACACTATATGCTTTTATTATTGTAAAGTATACATTAAGAGTTTGTACAAACAGAACTTGGAAAATGAGAAGAGCAGAACATAATATATGAGTGCTCCTATTCAGAATGAAGTCAATAGAGATTTATCGACAATTCCAAAATAAACTATCAACATTATCCCTGTACCCAGTCTACTAACTATTGCAACCCTGAGAAGGGATCTCATACACAGAAGATAACCCTGAGAAGTATAGCTCTATACACAGAAGAGTTTGAATCATTATGTTCAGGCAACAACGCAATAAAAAGGAAGGTGGAACAGCTAGAAATTTACTTGGTAGCTATGATCTTTGGATTGAGAAACTAGGAAATAAACAAAGATTAAGATTATTTTCCATATTTGTGATATTGTTAATTTCAGCCACCAAAAATTAAAAAATAGATATGTTATATTTAAAATCATAGTTAATGTTATTATGAATTAAATGTAATTGATTTAAATTATACTTTTAATTTTTAAAATTTTGAAAATAATATTTTTAATAAAAAACATTAAAAAGCTATAGGAAAGTTACTTGACTTTTGTATGAAAAAATAGAAAAAATAACGTCAAAAAAGTCGAAATTTTATACAATTAAGTAAATATTTCAGTTAATTAAGAACTTAAAAATATCAAATGCAATTAAACGTAGGCCAAACAGCCAGATATATAAAAAATTGCTATATATATCATACTTACATAAGATATAATACATTATATAAATATATTATTAATATAATAATATTACTTATATATATGTAAATATGATTTTTGTCTGACCCTTTCGCATTTCATAATCGCATATCCATATAGTATATCATATATATTAATATATACTTATAGTATATATATATTATAATAAGATATATATATATCTAAAAACTTAATATAATATTATATAAAAAATCTGTCGTTGTACCTAATCTGAAACTTTATCGTAACTTAACTTAATAACCGTACAGTACGACCTATCATGACGGATCGTCATTGCCGTATGACCATAGACCTAACCAATTGATTCTTTGCCGTAAAACCTAGACCCTAGGGTACCTAACCAAACCTTATCATAACCTACACTTAAAAAGCCGTACAGTACGACCAATCTAGACGGATCGTTCTGCTGTAGATTAGAACCTAACCTAGATGGAATATCATTGCCGTAAACGTAGACCTTAAGCTATGAAATAAAGCGCATCACTAACATTTAAATAAGTTACTACCGCTACCTCACACATCTCAGTCTTCTCATTTTAATGATACAACAAAATACATAATTCAATAGAGCCATCACTATTATAACTATCCCTCAATATTTCAACAAAATATATCTTTTGTGAGGAAACTGTTAATACTTTACATCGCCACTAACTTCATAGCTATCATTCACAATACTACAATATAGAAACTCGTTTTCCTCTGTTCAGTTAATTATCCCACATATTACACTGTTAATCACAAATAGGCATATTTCATCATCAGCTAATTTACTAGTGAACATGTCGTTTCATTCACCAGCCTAGTTATGTGCTTAAAATTATAAATACAAGTTTGTGTTGCTATCACTGATCAAAACTGACGTTTCATCTAATCTATGGACAATTTCACAAATTCTACTCATTATCTTCGACCGAAATCAATACGAAACACACTACCGGAACCACGATATCTCGTTCTCCTCATCGATACAGCTTAAGCATCTCGTGAACATAAGAAGCGATAAAAATCTCCTATTATACACCCGATCTTCCCTATATTTTCACATAGTAACCTCTATAGTACTTCAATGTTTGTACTCCTTTCGTCTCCCACCATACCTTATTGTATATTCCAAATAGCTTATACTTATAACACGCTACCCCGCACAGAATCATCTATCTCAAATAACATCACGATTTATAATTCATGGAACAACCTAGTGGCTTCTTAGTCTATAGCATCCATCGACAATTCTACCTACTATCTAGTATACTCTAACCTTAATCACGTAATTGGGCTTAATAAATCTACTTATTATTACATATATATACATTCACTTCTATTATATATAATCTATATATATATATAAATATATACCTAAATACCATATGTATTACTATCATAGTTATAGTATATCAGATATATATCTGTATCGATATATATCCATTCTGACTTAATCTGACACATCTCGTCAAAGTCAAGCAGACAACTGAAGTATAGCCATATATATACTATATATACTTATATAGTATTATAAGCGCCTGCTGCCTATCGTTATATATTATTACTATATATACACTCTATATATATTATATATATATTATCTTAGATATAAATATAATACATATAATATTATTATAATAGTAAGTATATATATATATTTTTTTTTTTTAAGGAGTTATACTATAGATTTGAGGACAAGCTTAATATCTAGTTTCTAGGTCCTACTTGTTAAGCTGAGTACATTACAGGACAGTTAGAACAGTTTATGCTATGTCTACTTAGCGGCTCTTTTAAATCATTAGCATCTTTTACATGCACTCCATTTTTGGCCTATCAACCAGTCAATCAAGCAATTGAACGTTTTATTGAGTAAAGATTTTTTTTTCTTAGTAAATTGATCATTGCGTCTTAGAAATTGTAAAATTGTAGTATACCAACAAACACTTATAACACTAACTATGGTAGGACGGAGTTTCATCTTTAGATAAACTCTGAGACCACCATAACCCTCATGAATTCGTTAATATGCTATAGACCTTAAATTCAATTAAGAGTCGTTTTCTTACATTAATGATTACTTATGAGTAATAAAGATTCTTATAGTCTACTGTAATGTAGATCTTACGATATACGCATATTAATATACCTATATATATAATTATATTGTGTATGATAAGCTGAATATATATTAATAGCACTAACTTAAAAATTAATCATTCCTCTTCTATATTTATTTACTATATATATATTATATATATCACTAGCTATATTACATATAGTTATATATATATATCAGGATGGGTGAGTCAAAGTCGGAGGAGCGGTCACAGGGTACAGGAGTTCGGACGTCGATTTTCTCTCAGAACATCAGCTAAACAATCATTAATTAAATTAGGAAATTTGAACTCCTTTCCAACCTATCTATAAAACATTTTCTGTTATAAACTTTTCTCACACATCTAAAACTTTTGCCAGATCTAATTGAATTTAATATTATTGAAACAGGCATAATATTCATAGGGTACTTTTTCTATTTGTTTGTGTTTGGTAGGTCTGCATTTGTTATTGAGTTGTTTTTATTTTTAAATTGTTTTCTTCTTATCATTTAAAAGAAAAAGAAAAATTTTGAGTTCCCTATTCAAAGTATTGGCATTTTAACGTTTCTACTATTTTTTATTGTTTCTTTCTCTTTAATTTCTTCTCTTTTATTTCACTCATTAATTATTTTTCTTGTAGGAAGACCCTTGGAGAGGCTGGTATGTCGTCGAGTCCCCGTACAGCACTCAACCATAATATCATTTTTGCTTAAATCGAGTGCATCCCTATTATTATCATATATCCAACAATTTAGATCACTCTAATCTCTTCACTGGCACAGCCTGTATTTTTATATTATTATGTTAATCATCATATAATATATACTTCAATCATCACTGATACAGGTTATTATTACCATATTAATTTTATTATATTTTAGTTAGTACTTATCTACTTTCGTATTATCGTAGTTTATTTGTGTAGAGTGAGATATATACTCTTTAATAGATTTGGTTATTTTTGTACTATATAGTTATTTGCTTATTTACTGTCTTTACTTATTAGTTTTTATTATATTTATTTATATGTACACCCTACTACCGTTTATTATACGCTATAGTATATAATTGTATAGAATCTGATTTTGTGGTTCATTTCATTTTATACAGGTATGTCAATCTGTGAGTAGTGTTACTTCCGCCTCTCGCATTCAATTTATTTTGTAAATATATTTAATTTTCGTACTCCAACAATGAAAATATCTAGGTTTTGAAATTATTTACTATTGTTTCAACGTTTTGAATGTCATAATTTTAAAATAGCTCGCTCTTGATATATTGTGTTCATATATTCCCTTGGAACTTCTTTTTTTATATTAACTAATACGATTATGGAATCCTTTTTCTTATTAGATATTCCAGTTACTTCAGGAGTCTTGTCCACTTTCTGTAGCGTTTTAAGGAGGAGCTTATACGCGTTTGTAATACTCTAATAGTACTTTTTGCTATAAGATTTAGCAATTTTTCGATATAGAGTAATAAAACTTCTAATATATAAATAATGTAGTGATAGTAAGAAGTTATATTTCATCCATAATTTTATATTTTTTTATATATCTGAAAATCATATTTTGCTCTGAGAGAAATTATGTTAAACCCAGTATTCTAGATCGCGCATATATTTAGAAGTTGAGATGCGTGTATGTAGAATTTTATCATCTTTTGCCAGTTTTTTATACATTTAGGTATATTCTTATACATTTTATTATTTTTACTTCATCCTCGTCTTGACATCGTGTTCCAAAGTCTTCAATAATTTTAAATATACTGTACATATTTCATCAAGTCACATATAATTCTTATTTTTCAGAAATGATCGACTATCTATTGGGTGTTAAACTCCTTGCTTTTTTTCTATGATAGCACTCTTGTGAGTCGGTATTGCCGTATCTAATGATTTTCTTTTTTTTCTTATACTTCAAACATTTTATTATTAATTATTTGTTTATATATATTGTTATTAGTATTATATTTAGCTTTCATACGAATTTGAAGTATAACTATTTTAAATATATTACTAAGTAATTTATTTTTTTTGCTTTATATTATTATTATTTACAGATGTTATAGTATAATCTAAGTATAATATCTTTATTACTATTATTATATATAATTTTCTGATTTGTAATAATACTCATATTTACAATATATTAATCTATAAACTTTATAATAGATTTGATATAGTATTTATAATATTTATAATATATATATATATACTATATATATAGATATTAAGGTAAATGGGGGTCCTAATCGTGCGAGATGTCAACGATGCGTTTCTAAAGATAAGATTTCGGGCTTAATAAGTTCGTATAGTTCCACAATAAAAGTTTGTGACGTTAGTTTCGATGTTCCTGTAAGTTTTCCCAAAAATATAGTTGGGTAAGTTCACTAAATCTCCAAAAAAGTTTTAGAGTACGATTAATAATATAACAAAAACTGAGCCTCTCTGTCATCGTATCCTCAAATAACTGAATTTTTTAGTTAAATAGCTTTTCACACAATAAATGTTGATTATTAAACAATGAATGTTTTATTATAAAAATTGATAGACCATTTTTTTATTTAAGATTTTCTGTTTGTTTTCATTCAAAGTTGTATTGTTATTTTATAATTTTTCCTATAAGTTAATATGAAAAATGAAAATATATGCGCTTTTTCATAATCAATTTTTAACCATTAATTTCTATTGGAGACCCAAAGTTTCAGTTAATATCTGATAAAATATATTTAAATATAGTTATGTCGTAGTATAAAAATGCAACCTTAGAGAATCATCATCCATACATACAACAGAAATACTCAAAATAAAGAATCAATCGGCTTAAATGATTGAAAGTAAGGTGAATTCAGCATCCACATTGGTTCATACTATATGTTACTCTATTAGAGACTATTGTACATACGGTCCTAAATTTATGCATAGGACCCTTATTTATTAACTCAAAAAATTCTCTTAGGATGCAATAATATCATTACTAATACTAATAGGAGTCAGTTATAGGGACTGTGTTCATTTAATTCCATAGAATATGTGAACTAAATAAATCCACAAATTTCTTGTACTTTAAGTCAAATATAAGAGTAAAATATAAGAATCTAATATTATAAATTGATAACTTATACCCATATAACGTATTCTCATTATCAACTAGCTAGTACTAAATCTATTCGTGAAATTAAAGCATATAACTTATCC
>JABUQX010093208.1:17500-42558 GCA_015478945.1 Trachelipus rathkii | reverse complement strand
GTTGGATAATATTTTTAAAACAATTTTGTGAGATTAATATGACAATCTAGTAATAAATAAAATACTAGTTGTTGAAAATTGTTTATATATATATATATATATATATATATATAGTATATAAATATTATATATATATATATATATATATATATTATATATTATATATATATTATAATTATATAATATAATAATATATATAATATATGATTTTATATTTTTTATATTATTTTATTTATATTTTATTTAGTTTATTTATACCCGACAATTCGGAGAAAGGTTAACTATTTTTATGTTTTTCCCGACCAGTGGGCCCATACAAGTGGAAAGGTGCACAGTTATCAGGGTGATAGTAACCCTTAGCCTCATGTCTGAACCAAGTCAAAGTATCCCAGCATCGGTGGGGCATGGCTAGGTCTGGACTCACAGACTACTGTGCGTTGAAGCTATAGGAATGTGGTGTTGTATGATGTATGTAAGGTTGTACCGTTGTAATGGTTGGCTATGGATGATTGAAGGTGATTGTATTGAGATGTAGTGTATTGATACATATGCCGTAAACTGTAATAAATTACAGAAAATCTCCTACAAACGGCAATTTTTAGTGTCCGTCCTGGTGACTAGTCGAAAGTACAAATCCTGTTTGACGAGGACTCGAACTACGCCCTAGCGTGCAAAACGCACCACTCACCCCACTGCGCCACCGAGACTCTTATATATAATTTATATTAAATTATAGTATATAATATATATATATTATATATATATTATATATATTTATATATTAGTATATATATATTATTATATATTTATATATATTATTTATATTAATATATATAATCTATATATATGTTATTATAATATATATATAATTTTATATATTATATATTATATAGTATAATAATATAATATATTTATATTATATATATATTATATATATTATATATATATATATATTATATATATATATATAGATTATATATATATATATATATATATATATAATATAAATATACTGGTTTATCAAAATTGGCATTGAATTTCCCAATTTGAATATTAGCAGGTTGGTGTCTTAATATGAAGTGTTTCTTGGTGTAAATTATTTCATTTAAGAGTAATATTGTGATTATTTGCATAAATTTAAATATTTCTTTTTCTATTTATCTAAATTCTATCAATGCGTACCTAACTAGAACAAAGCACTAGTATGATTGCATCTTTTAATTTCATTATTGTGTTGGTTTTCATGTGCACTTATGTACAGATTAGATGCACAGCAGACGATTTCTTACTCACATGTGTCTAGACGATGTGTCGTTAGGGACCGACCGGGGGCGGGATTTGCGGGGGTCCGGGGCTGCTTTACTAATTTTAGCAGGCGCGGGTTAGCTAAAAATAGAAAGTAAGTCAAAAACACTGAAAGTCTTAAACTTAGGATGAAATTAAATATAATTTCAAGCATTATGAGAATTATTTATAAAAAGGATATTTAATTAATTATTAATAAATATTTTCTGCAATTATTTATTTAGAAAATAAGTTGATTTTTTTTAGAGAATTAGTTGTATTAAATATATATATATATTATATATATATATTATTATATAATATATATATATATATATAGATATTATAATATATATATATATATATATATATATATATATATATATATATATATATATATATAATAGATATATATTATATATATAATATATAATACATATAATATTATATATCTATATATATTTCCTTGGATCTCCTACTTGACAAATCTTTCTGGCCTGTTGCCAAAAACATCTCTAAACTTTCTGATAAATCATCTTTCCTCCTTCTTATTCGATGTGATGGCTCTGTTGCTAACTCTCCAACTGAGAAGCCATCTCTTCGGCCTCCTTTTTCTCTAACTCAACCTTGGACGTCTGGCATTCCTCTCCTCCTCCTTCTTCTCTCAGTGCCCTATGTCTTTGCCTGTGATGACATTTGATCGGGTTGGGCTTCTGAGATCTATTGAACGTTAGGAAGGCGGGTGGCCCGGATGGCATTCATCCCCGAGTTTTGAGGGAATGTGTTTACGTGCTACCCCGCCCCCTGTTCAACTATATTCTCTATGTCTCAATAACAGCACTTTCCCTCAGTGTTTGAAGCATGCACATGTCCAACTATATCCGAAAAAGGGAAGCCGTCTGATCTTGCTACATATCGCCTATTAGCCTCTCATTGTATGCTATCTAAGATATTTGAAACACTCCTTAATCTCATTCGCTGACCAATCTGAATCTCTTTCTTCTTTCGATCGCAGTACGGCTTTCGGCGATTCGAGTCTACTGGTTGATTCTTTCCATTTAACCGATTATGGTTTCGCCCTAGGAAATACGGGAGACTTGCAGTTGGTGGAGTTGACGATATCCAAAGCATTTGACGGGTTGACCCGCGTCACTGCTCTCCAAGAGCTCCTTCCTTTGGGTTTCCTCTTCTCTTTGCTTATTATGTCTAGCTTTCTTTCAAGTCCCTCAATATCGGCTGTGGTTGATGGGGCGACTTCTTTATTCTTTTTTGTCAATAGTGGTTTCCTCAGGGTTCTGTTTTTCTCCTATTTCATTCTTACTTTTCATTAATTGATATATCTGTTATTTTAACTCTATCCACTTCTGTATGCCGATGACGTGACCCTTCATCTTCAACTCATTTTCATTTCTGATCCTTCTTTTACTTCTAGAATTGCCTTCGTTAATCTTTCGATTCTATTCTCGTGATCTGGATAGAATTTACGATTGGGTTCGTTCTCAACCTTGTGAAATTCAATTCTTTAAAAACTCTACTTCCTACAAATCTCCCTCTCTAACACTTTCTAACTTTCCTATATCTTACGTCGACGGGTTCTCTCGTCTCTCCTAGATTGACAATATTAACATCCTTAGCCTTAACATAAACAAAAAAATGTCGTGGAAACCTCACATCACAACGAGTTGGCTAGGGGCGGGCTTCAAAGAAACAGGGAGTTCTGTTTTAGACTGGCAGACTTTTTTTCCTCTTATCAGTTACTCCAGCTATAACAAGGGTCTCATCCGCCCTTGTGTATGGAGTAGCTATTCTCATATACTGGGGGGGCTCTTGGTTTTCACCGCGGCTTATTGGACAGGGCGAGTCAAAGCCAAAAAGGACTCTATTAGATGTCCTGTACTTTCAGTTCACTTGACCTCTATTCTTTGCGCGCGATGTTGGTCTTAATCTCTTTCTATAAGTACCACAGCGCGCAGGTGTTAGAGGGGAACTCACACATCGAGTACACACCTTTACGACGCCTCGTAGCACAAGGGGTGCTGGTCTGCGCACGAGTTTTGTGTTTATGTAGGTAACTCCGGGCTAGTTCACTGCGGTGCTTCATTCTTTCCTGCCACCTCTGTTCTGTGTAATTCTCTTCCATTCTGTGTTTCCTGATGATTTAATCTCCTCACTTTTAAAGCCTGGATCTGTGCTCATCTGCGTAATTTTGCGCTAAGCGGATGAAACTTTGCTGTGCAACACCCCCTCCCTGAATAGGGCTCACCCGTGAGTGGTGGTGCAATGTTAAATATATATATATATTATATATATTATTATATAATTATATATATATATATAATTATATATATATATATTATTATAATAGTATCTATAATATAGTGAATTGAGACAATAAAAGTTTCGGAAAATATTTGATTCTCTTATTGAAGATATTTACTTTAAATAAATAAATACATTTAAGTAAATAAATACATTAATATTTTTAACATTAGATTATTTATATCCTTTTCCGAATTCGTTTGATATATCAATTTCGAATATTTTTATGTTAAAAATCGGAAAATTATAATTTGGCTTCAATTTTAATTTGAAATCATAGTAATACAAAAAAATTGATTTATATAGGTATGTTTATATATTTTGCATCCATTTATAAAAGGATTAATGTAATTAAAATAAATTTTAATTGGTTATTGTCTTAGATTTATCCCTCTTTATTTAGTGTAAATTTAACAGTTAAACCCCGTTAGAAAACACAGTTTTGCCTGTTTGTTTTTTTTTTTTTTTCTGGGGGGGGGGGGGGGGGGGGGGGCGGGGCGGGGGCCGGGGGGCGGGGGCGGGGCCGGGGCGGGGACCCCGGTCGTTCTATTTTCTTGTAAAGTTAATGGTGTTATAAGCTGTGTTTTATTATCATTGTAACCATAAGTTACTATTTATTATTAAATATAAGTCTAATTATTTTATACTACAAATATTTCTTATTTATACTGTTTGTATATATATAATATTAATAGTTTAAATCTTTCATCTGCAGTAAACGGAAATCGAGTACAGATACTCCGAGATAGCGGTTGCAATTTTGTAGTCGTACGTGAAAAATACGTACCAAAGGAGTGCTATATTGGGGCACATACAACCATGAGATTGTTGGATAGCACGGCCAAAGAAGTTCCACTCGCAAATGTAGAGTTAGACACCCCATACTTTGTGGGTAAGACGACCGCAGCAGTGCTGCCAGAGGTCGTGTATGATCTTGTGATAGGGAATATCAAAGGGGCATTACCCCCGTATCAGCCAAACCTTGCATGGGAAGTGACTAAGTGTCAGGGTCCTTGTACTGTACAGGATGTAGCAGCTCTGAAGGAGTTGTTGTTCCCCATTGAAGAGCGAGCTGAGGAGGATTCACTGGAAGAATCAAAAGATAGGCGCAATGCCGAACTACAAGATTATATTTCTGAAAGGGCGAGAACGGAAGTAGAACAGAAAATGGAGGAAGAACCGTCTGTACAACAATCGTTAATCATAGTTGGTAAGAGAATGAAACCAACCGCAGAAGCACGAACGTGCAGTTGTCAGGAGTCAGAAGATTTTATTGTAGAAAATGAAGTTACTGTAGAAGAAGAAGATACTGAAATTTCTTATAAGCCACATGAAAGCACTGAAAGCGATAAAAAAGTATCGGATGCCCCAGGGGGATCATTTGTAAATAATTTTGTATATAACAAGTGTCAGAAAGACAATGAAGAAGAGAAGAAGAAAGTGCCATACAAAAGGGCAGCACAGTGCCACATATAAGTAATACAGATTCACATAACGTCGCAGCTATAAATGAAGTAGAAGAAGCGCATGACGGGCAGATAGTAGAACTGATGCGCGATCGTGAAGTGTTTAAAGAGCGACAAAAGGATGATGTGACTCTTCAAAGGATATGGAGGTCCGTAGAAAAGGACGAGAAAAAGTATATTTTAAGAAATGGAATTTTGTACAAAAGAGTGATCGAGAATCAGTTGGAGAGGTTCACATTAGTAGTACCTAAGGTGTATAGGAGCAGAGTGATGAGGGTGGCGCATGATGAAGTTTTCGGAGGCCACAGGGGGTCAAGAAAACAATGGGCAAAATCACTCAGCAGTTCTTCTGGCCAAACTTATACCAGGACGTGACCAGACATTGTTACTCTTGTGACATCTGTCAGAGAACATGTTCGAAGGGAGCGGTGAAAAAGATTCCTTTATGTCTGTAATGCAGTATTACATGAAGAATATAAATTGTTTCATTTATTTGTTCTAAAACAGAGGTCACGTGTTGCCATTGCAATATCGTTTTTTTTTTTTTTTTGTTCTGTAATTCCTAATGTTAAGCTGCAAAGGCCAGTCAAATACTGTATATATGTTTATATTGTAGGTGAAAACAATAGCCAATGAAACTTACCTTTTGAACTTATTTGTCAAATCTGGATTTGGTCAGTTGGTCATTGTGTCAATCTTTATGAATAATAATAGATATATATTATTTATTATATTATTATTATATTATTATTTATATTTTATTTAGTTTAATATTTTGTAAAACTTATAAGGTTACTGCGTATTATTTTTATATATATAATTTTTATATATGATATAAATAAATATTTTATGAATATGTATTATTTTGTAAAATTGTGGCAGCGCAATATCTTCCATTTTCGGATTAGCTTTAAATGTTATTTGATTTCAATGAAAGATTGTAATTTTTTGAGAAAGAGTACGATTTTACAAGAAATACCAATCTCTCATTCTCTCTAAATGTCTGGTATATATTTGTCTAGAAAGTTTTATGTTATATTACATCATTTTATTTATTGTTTAAGGATTGTGATTGGTTAAAGGCGTAATCTAAATTACTGTAATTTATATAATTTTAAAAATGAGAATATTTTGTATCTTTTTGCTTTCATCTTTTGTTATACAAAGTTGTATATAGTTGGTAGTTGTGTGAATGCCTTATATCTCGATCAAATTTTATTATGTGTTAATGTATCAAGTACTCACATATGCAGAGGGTTAACATAAAAGTGAATGTGAATATTTATTTCAAATTACAGAAAGTAATTTAATTTTCAAAGTTTAAAATATTTAAGTCTAAATATTTGTAAAGGCAAGATAATTTAAGTTTGTGCTTATAAAGCATTTTGTGAATATATTGTATTTCTTATGTGTATCAATGCATCAGAGTGTTGTCGTCTGTAATATTGCATTTGTAAGGTGCATTGTTTGAATCGTTGCTAGATATCACTGGCAGGTTTTTATTGTTGATATTTACTTATTTTTTTTTATGTTTTCGCAATTATTGAATGTGTTAATAAATCTTTAAAACTGTACGATCAACGTTCTTGTTTTATTTTTTAAAATAATTGTCACTAATCCAAAAGTGGCTTTCATTTGTTTCTTTAATAATTCATATTGATCAAAGAAGTAATCGGCAACTATTTGCATTGGAGTAACAGCCGATATATTTTGTCAGCGGTTCATGCAATATCATTTCCACAATGAGATATCGACGTTTTCACTAAATTTCAAATTTTGAATTAAATTTTCAAAGTAAAGTTTTAGATAACTTATCAACATCCCCATTCGTATACTTTTTGTTAAATATTTTATTATTTCTAGTTTTATTTATTTATTAATCATTTATTTATTTATTTATATAATAATTTTTGGGCGAGGATTTATATAAATTTAAATATACTTTTGTATTTTACTATTGTTTTATAATTGAAAAAAGGAATATTTTTAAGTAATAAAATATAATTATATTATGGTCACTAGGTTCTATCTATTCAATGCGCATGTATGCTAGATATCCACGGAATCAACTACTGTTCATGGATTTAATAAACCTAGTTTTGTATTAAGCAGTTACATATTCATGTTATTTTTTTTATTATATAAATATTTTTAAATTATTCCGTAGTTTTCTTGAGTTTTCCAAAGGTTATCTATTTTTCTATATTATTTTAAAATTCAAGTAGCAATTATTTTAGGTCTTAAAGACGTTGAGTTCATGGATCAAAGTATTGATCACAAGACGGTAAATTCTTTTTTGATAACGATGATAATTGACTGATGGTTTCACATAGAAGCAACGAATCACGGATCAACGTTGTTTTCCACTGAAGGATTTCCAGGAGATAGATAGGTTGGTGAGTTTTTTTTTTGCTATAAAGTTGCAACTTTGCACAGGCCGGTAGCTCATCCAACAGGAGATCTGAATACTGGTACAATATAGGTTTGAGAATCTAGAAAGTGATAGTTGGTTGGCATTGTAGCGGGCCTGTGCCAAGGTTTGTTTATCAGTTGAAGAGTAGTTTTTGACATTTTAATTTAATATCTTTTCAACCATCGCATTACATTTAAATTGAGTAGTCCTGTCCGGGAGATTTATTTTGTAACCCATCAGTCATTATATCGTTATCATTGAATTCCTCGTTGAGAATTAAGTTTGCTATTTTGTTAAATATTTGAGCACAGTGTATCACATTCGTAATTGCTTTGCTAGAACCTGTGCTAGAGTCACTGTTTAAGTATTTTCCCCAATATCGGCATTTGGGATATATGTTGATATTGTGTTGTATCTGTCAATATAGTCCGTTATACGGTTTATTTTATTGAAGTTGAAAGTATATGATTTTATGCGTATTGGTGAAATAGTATTTGCTATTGCAACCAAATACCCATTAATTTGGAAACAACTTAAACTCTGGATAATTTGTAATACTTTATATTTTATACTTTTATACAATTATAGTATAATTATAGTATATATATATATATATAATTATATATATATAATATCATATATATATAATATATATATATTTATATCATAATAATATATATATATTATATATATATATATATTATATATTATATATAATTATACTCTCGAATTTACTTATATTGTTTAGATAGTGTCAGCTCAATTTACAAAGATTGAGAGAGCGAAAGTAGTCGCATTTCTCCGAAAATTCCGAATTTTCATTAGTTTGTGTTTCTGGGCGACACCAATATTTTTCCGCAAGACTTTGGCAAAGTTTTACTACAGATTGATTTAACCAGAGTATAATATTATAATATTATATATATAATATATATATATAGTATATATAATTATATATATATAAATATATATATATTATATATATTTATAATATATAATATATATATACAATTTGTAATTTGCGGTTAGAAAATTGGTTTTCATACGTGTATCAGTAGAAGCCAATTTCAGAATTTATCTGGTTAGAAAACGTTGATTGTGATTCGTCCGGTCAAAAAGTGAACTTTGTGTGACGATATATTCATAATCTGTTTTGTATACAACGGTTATAACAATGGCTACTTCTAATGCTGAGTTTATGAAGATGTGGCAAATCCGTGGTTTTAAAGGGTAAGGAACTCGCTGCTGTATTAAGAGATAGGATGGCGCAAGAAGCCGCGCTAATAGAGCAACAAGAAGTAGCTGCTGTTTAGAGAGAAAAAGTTAGCGCTTGAAGCTGAAGGGAGGAAGCTAAGCTTGAAGATGAAAGGGGGAAAGAAAGCTAAGCTTGAAGCCGAAAGGGAGAAGCTAAGCTTTGAAGCTGAAAAGGAAAAAGCTAAGCTTGAGGCTGAGGGGAGTAGAGAGAGCTAAGATCGAAGCGAAAGCGCAAAGAGTTAAGTTGGAGGCGGAAAAAAAGATGCAAGAGAAGCAGAGAAAGAATGCATACAGATTGAAGCTTGATGCGAAGATAAAAGCGGTCGCATGACGCAGGCAATAGCATTCACAAAGGAACTCAGAGCAGCCCACAGCACTTCCTACGCCAGTAAATACACGAAAGTTGAAGCTTCCATTCCTTGATGAGAAAAGAAATGATATAGAAGAATACTTGTTAATGTTCGAAAAACGAAGCGAAGGGAACGACATCCTATGGAAAAAGCGAAGCATTTGTTTTAGGGTGTTTCTTGACAAGTAAGGCTGTTAATGTGTTCAAAAATTTGCCTGTCGCAGAACTGAAGAATTATGAAGGCCTAAAAAGAGCTTTGTTAGAGAGGTACGGTCTCACGGAAAGTGGGTACTGTGCTAAGTACAAAACCATAAGTCCTACGGAGGATGACAATCCTAGGGTGTACTTACAGAAAATAATTGAAGCCCTGAAAAAGTGGATTACTGGCAGCAAATGTAACACTGACACCAGATGATCTCATTGAGTTTTTCTCAGTGGACAAGTATTTAAATACTGTCCAACAGAACTCGCTTACTACTAAGGGAGACAAAGAGAGATACGAAGAGATTCATAGCTAGTTCAGGGGGTACATGGGAGCTCATCCTTTAAAAACTCGCAAAACAGTCACACACGAAATCACAAATCACAGCGGATAAGAGTCATCATAAAACAGTAATTATTTTTAGGATCGAGAGACAGGTTATCATCGGAATAGTAATCATAAAAGCAATGACAACGTACGTCGGGGTTAACAAACAATGGAAGCAGGATCGGTGGAGGAAGCGGTGACAGACAGGGTCAGCCGGTCGCCAGTAGCAGTTGAGCCAGAGAGGTGGATCACGTGATACAAGTGTAAAGGGAGGCATCTCGATAGAGACTGTAGGGCCCCTCCATATTTCAACAGTGTAATGATATAGGACAGAAGGTTTCCAGTAAACAAAGGGGCGATGAAAGAGTACGACGCCGCATTTGGATTCGCAATAGACGGAGGAACCCCGTGTCGTATGCCAGCTTATGGGACGGTGAACGGATGTCGTGCCCAGGCACTCCGTGATTCTGGTTGTAATCATGTAATCGTACGAAAGGAATACGTACCTGAGAAGTGTTATGTTGGCGAGCGTAACGTTGAGGTTGATGGACAGAACGGTGATAGAGGCTCCACTCGCGACTATTGACGTGGATTACCCTTACTTTGCGGGTAGGCGACGCGCAGCAGTACTGCCGGGAGTCGCTTATGATTAGTTTGGAATGTCAACAGGTGCATTGCCCCGTTCCAGCCGAACCTAGCATTGGGAGTAGACGATTATGTCGAGGTCTCGTTAATGTAGAGGACGAGGCATAACCATAAGAAGTTTGCTATTCCCCACGCCGAGGAGTGCTGAGGAAAGTTCTCAAGAAGAACCTGCAGAGACTAATCGTAGTTTGGAATGGCGAGTTTGGAGAGGGAAGAATTTTACAGAGGGAAACCGTCAACACCACAATCTCTAGACATCGTCAAGAAAGATGTCGGACCAACCAGTGAGCATTGCTGTGTGATGAAAGAGTCCCATGTTCAATCATAAGAATGAAAGAAGTTACAGAAAAAGAAGTAGAAGTTGACCCATCAAACCACTAATAAATGTTGAAGAAGGCACAGGATAACACGGGTCCAGAGTGACATTCATTGAAGAAAGTACAGGATTGGTTTGGAAGGACAGGATTTTACTAATGAGTGGGTTGGTTACGGAGAAGTTATAGTAGCCTCACATACCACAATGTTCATCAAGGAAAAGACAGTAGCTGTGGGAGAAGAAGAAGCACCTTCGCAGAAGCAGAAATGCTCAGAAAGTTATAGGAGGGTGCGGCGAAATTATTGATGAAATGAAAGATGCGATGTCTCAGAGAGAAGAAGAGAAAGAATGTAGCATAAAAGAAGTTTGTGATGGTATGCCGAACGGGCAAGGGAAGAAGACAACGAGTTTATTTCTCAGCAGTATTGTTTTGTGAACAGTGAAGAATTTATTGCGTCTAGGAATAACAAAAAGATGAGAACAAGGGGAGAGCAAAGTTTCATTCGAACTGTTCTTAGAATGTGGAAAAGTCATTGTGGCCAAGAATACTTCGGTAAAGGGAAGAGAAAGATGAGACGCCGAGACTGGCCCAATGGAAAAATGGTAAACAGTCGGTTAATGAATAACTAAAGGGGCGAGCAATGAAAGGTTTGAAGGCGAATTCATAAGAGAAGACATCGACAGCATGGAAAATGTTTGGAAAATAAAGGAAGATATGTGCGGAGAGTATGAGAAAATATACTTCGGTATGGTTAGAGAAGAAATGTCAGTAAAGGAGAAGAGAGGTGAAACTGATTGTAGAAATGAGAAGTATGGTGATGATAAGAAGACACATGTGAAGAGTTATCATGTGCTGAAATTGTTGTTTGCAAGAAGGATGATAGGAGTTAGCAGGAAGGGAGAAAAGTGTCGGAAGAGACACAGAAAGACAAAGAAATGTGTGATATTATGGAGGAAGTTGGAGAGAAAAGGAGATGACGAAGAAAGTAAAGGATGTAGATCTGGAAGAAAGGGTGTGTAAGGAGAAAACTAATGATTGAGTATCAGAGTAAAATGCCGGCAGTAAAGGTCATGATAGGAATATTGGATGAAAGAAATGAAGCCGACTATTTTGTCGAAGATAGATTCAAATATCCTCTGACCCGGCGAGAACACCCGATTATTCTTAAGATTGTACTACAAAGACTCCAAGAGAAGGGATTCACCATCAGACCGACGAAGTGCGGGTTTGCCTCGTCGAGTGTTGAGTTCTTAGGTCATTACATTGGCAATGGCACTAAAGGATTGCATGAAGACAATGTAGTCAAGATCAAAAAGACAGAGCCACCTAAGAATAAAAAGCAAGTAAGGTCTTTCTTAGGGCTCACTGGTTACTACCAGGATTTTGTGAAGAACTATGCACAAATTGCAGCGCCATTGACTGACCTAACAAAGAAAGGTGATCCAACAAAGATTAGGTGGGAATCCAAACATCAGCAGGCGTTCGAGAAGCTGAAAGAAGCTTTGAGCTCGAAACCGATTTTAAAGATGCCAGAGTTGGAGAAAACATTCACGCTACAAGTGGATGCATCCGGCACTTCACTAGGATATGTCCTCCTACAGGAAGACGGAGGAATCCTTCATCCAATCGCTTATGGAAGTAAGAAATTGTCTGAGACCCAGCAAAGGTATTCTACTTTGGAGAAGGAGGCATTAGCGATTGTGATGGGCATCAGAAAATTCGAGCCATACCTCTACGGGAAGGAATTTGTTCTTCAGTCGGACCACAGACCGCTGACGGCGATGAACAAGAAGAGGTATGAAAATAACAGGATAATGAGGTGGTCTTTATACCTCCAAAGTTTCGGTTTATCCTGAACCACATTAGTGGGAAAGATAACGTCCATTGCTGAACTACCTAAGCTAGGTCGTGTTGCCGATGATAATTTGGGTTTCAATCTTCAGGAGCCTCTACAGCAAGAGGAGCGCAATGATTAAATGGAATCCAATATTGTAATCATCATGTAAATAAAAGCAAAATGTACCAATTTGCTCTTGTTGGGTGGGCCAAAGATGTAATGCAGTATTACATGAAGAGAATATAAATTGTTTCATTTATTTGTTCTAAAACAGAGGTCACGTGTTGCCATTGCCAATATCGTTGTATTTTTTTTTTTTTGTTCTGTAATTCCTTTTAATGTTAAGCTGCTAAAAGGCCGCCAGTCCAAAATACTGTATATTAATTTGTTTATATTGTAAGGTGTAAAACTAATAGCCCATGAAACCTCAACGACTTTTGAAACTTATTTTGTTCAAAATCTGGATTGTCCCATTGGTCATTGTGTTCAAAGCTTACTGAATAATAATAATATTAATTATTATTATTATTATTATTTTTTTGTTTTAATATTTTTTAAAAGCGACTTGTCAGGCTACCTGCGCGTATTATTTTAATATATATTATAAATAATTTTATATATATATAATAAATATTTTATGGAATAAATGTATTATTTTGTAAATTGTGGCAGCGCACAATCTTCAATTTGGTTAGCTTTTATGTTTTGATTTCAATGAAAGATGTCATTTCTTGAGAAGAAGTACGATTTTACAAGAAATACCAATCTTGCATTCTTTCTAAATGTCTGGTATATATTTGTCTTACTAAATTAATTGATAAATATATACATCATTTTATTTATTGTTTTAAGGATTGTGATTGGATAAGAAGGCGTAATCTAAATTACTGTAATTTATATAAATAGTAAAAATGAGAATATTTTGTATCTTTTCGCTTTCATTGTCGTTAACCTCCAAGTTGTATATAGTTGGTAGTTGTGGAATGCTTATATCTGGCGATCAAATTTTTATTTATGTGTTTAAAGTGTATATTTTGGGTAGCAAGAGATTTTTTGTTCTGTGATTTTATGTTCAAACTAGATGGAAGACTAATTCAAATACATATGTTGATTTGATTTCAAAGTGTAACAATATGCAAGTCCTTATTTATTGTATAAAGGTAAAAGTATTTTAAGTTTGTGCTCCATAAGCATTTGGGAATATATGAATATTTTTCTTAGGTTCTTCAATTCCGAAGAATGTCATCGATGTAAATTATTGCCTAAGTATAGTCCATTTCTTTGAATCGTTGCTATATTACTGGCAGGTAAGCTTGTATTTTATATAATTTATTTTCTTTACAGATTATAAAAAATCATATTTTAGAAAAAAAATAAAAACGTTTATAAGTATTTTTAAATATTTATTATTTTAACATATGGTTTATTGTCAAAAGTCACAATTTTTGTTTGTTAAAAGATTTGTTTAAACTACTAATAGGCCAACTCTTTTGCATTGGAGTAACTCAGCTGTTTTATATGTCAACTAAAAATACCGCAATTTCTGCACACTAAGAAATCGACATTTTTATTAAATTTCAAATTTGATTAATTTTCAAGTAGAGATTTTAGATAACTTATCAAATCACCCAGTCTGTATATTTTTTGTTAAAATATTTTATTTATTTATATATATTCTTGAACATAAATATTTATGTATTTATTTATATACATATTTATGGGCGAGGATTTATATAAATTTAATATTAGAGTATTTTACTATTGTTTTATAATTGAAAAAGGAATATTTAAAGTATAAAATATAATTAATATTATGTACTGAGGTTCTATCTATTCAATGCGCATGTATGTAGATATCCACAGACATCTAACTACATGATCATGGATTTATAAAACCTAGTTTTGTATAAGGCAGTACATATTCATTTTTTTTTTTTTATTAAAATATTTTTAAACTTATTCCAGTAGTTTTCTTGAGTGTTTCCAAAGGTAATTTATTTTCTTATTTATTTAAATATTCAAGTAGGCATTATTTAGGTCTTAAGACAGTTTGAGTTCCATTGATCAAAGTATTGAATGCCAAGACAGGTTAAATTCTTTGATAAACGAATGATATTGACTGATCAGGTTTTCGCATAAAGCAACGAATCCGGTCAAACTGTTGTTCCACTTGAAGGATCTTCAGGGAGATAGGTTGGTGAGTTTTTTTGTATAAAGTTGCACTACATTATTGCACAGGCCGGTAGCTCATTCAACAGGAGATCTAGATACTGTTACAATATAGGTTTGAGAATCTAAGAAAGTGATAGTTGGTTGGATTGTCAAGGGGGCCTGGCCAAGGGTTTGTTTATCAGTCTGAAGAGTAAGTTTTTTGACATTTAATTTAATATCTTTTCAACCAACCCATTACATTTAAATTGAGTAGTCCTGTCCGGGAGATTTATTTTGTAACCCATCAGTCATTATATCGTTATCATTGAATTCCTCGTGAGAATTAAGTTTGCTATTTTGTTAAATATTTGAGCACAGTGTATCCATTCGTAATTGCTTTGCTAGAACCTGTGCTAGAGTCACTGTTTAAGTATTTTCACCAATATCGGCATTTGGGATATATGTTTGATAATTGTGTTGTTATCTGGTCAATATAAAAAGTCCGTTAAACGGGTTAATTTTAATTGAAGTTTGAAAGTATATGAATTTTTATGCGTAATTGGTGAATAGTTATTTTTGCCCTAATTGCAACAATACCGCATTATTTTGAAACAATTAAACCTGCTGGATATTTTAAATACTTTATATTTTATACTTTTAAATAAAATATATATAATTATATATATATATATTATACTATATATTATATATATATATATATTATATATATATTATTATATATTATATATTATATATATATATATTATATTATATAGTATATTATATATATATATATATATATAAATATATATATATATTTTATTATATTGTTTAGATAGGCAGTAAAATTTACAAAGTTGAGCGAAGCGAAAATAGTGATTTCCGAAATTCCCGATTTTCACTTAGTTTGTGTTCTGGGGCGAAAACACTATTTTCCCGCAAGATTTTGGCAAATTTTACTACAGATTGTTTAACAGTATATATATATATATATATATATATATATATATATATATATATATATATATATATATATATATATATATATATATATATATATATATTTGTAATTTTGCGGTTAGAAATTGGTTTTCATACGTGTATCAGTAGAAGCCAAATTTCAGAATTTTGGTAGAAAACGTGATTTTGTGATTCGTGCGTCAAGAAGTGACTTTGTTAGTGAACGATATATTTTATAATCTGTTTTGTATACAACGATTATAACAATGGCTACTTCTAATGCTGAGTTTATGGAGATGTGCAAATCCGCTGGTTTAACGGGTAAGGAACTCGCTGCTGTATTGAGAGATAGAATGGCTCAAGAAGCCGCGCTCGAACAACAGAAGATAGCTGCTGCTTTAGAAGAGAAAAAGTTAGCGCTTGAGGCAGAAGAGCAAGGATACAGCTGGAAGATTGCAGAAGGGAGAAAGCTAAGCTTGAAGCCGAAAAGGGAGAACAGCTAAGCTTTGAAGAATGAAAGATGAAAAAGCCTAAGCTTGAGGCTGAGCGGGAGTAGAGAGAGGTAAGATCGAAGCTGGAAAGCGCAAAGGAGTAAGTTTGGGAGGCGGGAAAAAGATGCAAGAGGAAGCAGAAGAAAGAAATGGCTACAAGTTGAAGCTTGAATGCCCGAAGAATAAACAGCGGTGCAGCTGGAGAGCAATAGCTTCTACAAAGAACTCAGAGCAGCGCACCAGCTATTCCTACGCCAGTAAATAAGGCCCGAAGTTGAAGCTTCCATTCTTCGATGAAAGAAAAAATGATATAGAAGAATACTTGTTAATGTTCGAAAAACAAGCGGAGGCGAACGACATCCCTATGGAAAAGCGAGCATTTGTTTTAGGGTGTTTCTTGACAAGTAAGGCTGTTAATGTGTTCAAAAATTTGCCTGTCGCAGAACTGAAGAATTATGAAGGCCTAAAAAGAGCTTTGTTAGAGAGGTACGGTCTCACGGAAAGTGGGTACTGTGCTAAGTACAAAACCATAAGTCCTACGGAGGATGACAATCCTAGGGTGTACTTACAGAAAATAATTGAAGCCCTGAAAAAGTGGATTACTGCAGCAAATGTAACACTGACACCAGATGATCTCATTGAGTTTTTCTCAGTGGACAAGTATTTAAATACTGTCCCCAAAGAACTCGCTTCCTACCTAAGGGAGACAAAGAAGAAGATACCGGAAGAGATCATAGCTAGTTCAGAGGGATACATGGAAGCTCATCGTTTAAAACTCGCAACAAACAGTCACACACGAAATCACAATCACGCGGATAAGAGTCAACATAATAATAATAATTTTAGATCGAGAGGCAGTGGTTACTCAACGAATAGTAATCATAAAAGCAATGACCAACGTACGTCGAGGGTAACAAACAATGAAAGCAAGATCGGTGGAGGAAGCGGTGACAGACAGGGTCAGCGTCGCAGTAGCAGTGAGCCCAGAGAGGTGATCACGTGCTACAAGTGGTCAAAGGAGCGGGCATACTCGCTAAGAGAACTGTAAGAGCCCCCATATTTTCAAAACTGTAGTGGGGGTATTAGGGCAGAAGGTTTTCCAGTAAACAAAGGGGCGATGAAGAGAACGACGCCGCATTTGGATTCGCAATAGACGGAGGAACCCCGTGTCGTATGCCTGTAGCTTATGGGACGGTGAACGGATGTCGTGCCCAGGCACTCCGTGATTCTGGTTGTAATCATGTAATCGTACGAAAGGAATACGTACCTGAGAAGTGTTATGTTGGTGACAGCGTAACGATGAGGTTGATGGACAGAACGGTGATAGAGGCTCCACTCGCGACTATTGACGTGGATACCCCTTACTTTGCGGGTAGGACGACCGCAGCAGTACTGCCGGGAGTCGCTTATGATTTAGTCATTGGGAATGTCAAAGGTGCATTGCCCCCGTTCCAGCCGAACCTCGCATGGGAGTCGACTGTATGTCGAGGTCCTCGTAATGTAGAGGACGAGCATAACCATAGAAGTTTGCTATTCCCCATCGCCGAGAGTGCTGAGGAAAGTTCTCAAGAAGAACCTGCAGAGACTAATCGTAGTTTTGGAATGGCGAGTTTGGAGAGGGAAGATTTTTACAGAGGGAAACCGTCAACGCCACAATCTCTGGACATCATCAGAGATGTCGAACCAACCGCGGAGCCATCACTAAACGTGATGACTGGGTCCCAATGTTCACCTAAGGGTGAAGAGGTCACAGGAAAAGAAGAAGTTGAAGTCCCTATAAAACCACTAAGAGATGTTGAAGAAGGTACAGAAGTACCGGGTGTCCAGGTGACATCAATTGAAGAAAGTACAGATTGGTCCGGGAAGACAGATTGTACTAAAGAGTGTGGTGAGTTACGGAGAAGTGATGTAGCCCCCTCACTATACAAATTGTTTCAATCAAGGAAAAGACGTAAAAGCTGTGGGAGAAGATAGAAGGCACCTCGCAGAATAGCAGAAATGCTCAGAAAGTTCATAGGAGGGTGCGGCGAATTAATTGAATTGAAATGAAAGATGCGATGTCCCTAGAGAGAAGAAGAGAAAAGAAATGTAGCATAAAGGAAGTTTGTGATGGTATGCCGAAACGCAGGGAGAAGACAAAGAGTTATTCTCAGCAGTATTGTTGGGACAGTGAGAATTTATTGCGTCTAGGACCAAAAGATGAGAACAAGGGGAGAGCAAAGTTCATTGAACTGTTTAGTAATGTGGAAAAGTCATTGTGCCAGAATACTTCGGTAAAGGGAGAGAAGATGAGACGCCGAGACTGCCATGGAAAATGGGTACAGTCGGTTAATGATACTCTAAGTGGCACAATGAAAGGTTTGAAGGCGAATTCATAAGAGAAGACATCGACAGCATGGAAAATGTTTGGAAAATAAAGGAAGATATGTGCGGAGAGTATGAGAAAATATACTTCGGTATGGTTAGAGAAGAAATGTCAGTAAAGGAGGAGAGAGGTGAAACTGATTGTAGAAATGAGAAGTATGGTGATGAAAAGAAGACACATGTAAAGAGTTGTCTTGTGTTGAAGTTATTGTTTGCAAGAAGGATGATAGGAGTTAGCAGAAAGGGAGATAAGTGTCGGAAGAGACACAGTAAGACAAAGAAATGCGTGACATTATGGAGGAAGTTGGAGAGAAAAGGAGATGACGAAGAAAGTAGAGAATGTAGGTCTGGAAGAAAGGGTGTAAGGAGAAAACTAATGATTGAGTATCAGAGTAAAATGCCGGCAGTAAAGGTCATGATAGGAATAATGGATGAAAGAAATGAGGCCGACTATTTTGTCGAAGATAGATTCAAATATCGCCTCTGACCCGGCCGAGAACACCCGATTATTTCTTAAGATTGTAAACTACAAAGACTCCAGAGAGAAGGGATTTCACCATGCACGACCGACCGAAGTGCGGGTTTGCCTCGTCGAGTGTTGAGTTCTTAGGTCATTATATTGGCAATGGCACGCTAAAGGATTGCATGAAGACAATGTAGTCAAGATCAAAAAGACAGAGCCACCTAAGAATAAAAAGCAAGTAAGGTCTTTCTTAGGGCTCACGTGGTTACCTACCAGGATTTTGTGAGAACTATGCACAAAATTGCAGCGTCATTGACTGAACCTACGAAGAAGGTGAGCCAACAAAGATTTAGGTGGAATCAAACATCAAGCAGGCGTTCGAGAAGCTGGAATAGACAGCTTTGAGCTCGAAACCGATTTAAGATGCCAGAGTGTGGAAGAAAAACATTCACGCTACAAGGCAGTGGATTGCATCCGGCCACTTCACTCAGGATATGTCCTCCTATCAGGATGACGGAGGATCCTCATCCAATCGCTTATGGGTAAGAAATTGGACTGAGAGCCCAGCAAAGTATTCCACTTTTGGAGAAGGAGGCCATTAGCGATTGTGAATGGCTAACAGAAAATTTCGAGCATACCTGCTAACGGAAAGGAGTTTTATTACATTCAGTCGGCATCACAAGACCGCTGACGGCGATGAACAAAAAGAGGTATGAAAATAACAGGATAATGAGGTGGTCTTTATACCTCCAAAGATTTCGGTTTATCCTGAACCACATTAGTGGAAAAGATAACGTCATTGCTGACTACCTAAGCAGGTCGTATGCCGATGATAATTTGGGTTCATCTTCAGGAGCCTCTACAGAAGAAGGAGCGCAATGATAAATGAAACCAATATTTTATCATCATGTAAATAAAAGCAAAATGTACCAATTTGCTTCTTGTTGGGTGGGCCAAAGATGTAATGCAGTATTACATGAAGAATATAAATTGTTTCATTTATTTGTTCTAAAACAGAGGTCACGTGTTGCCATTGCAATATCGTTTATTTTTTTTTTTGTTCTGTATTCCTAATGTAAGCTGCAAAGGCCCAGTCAAAATACTGTATATATGTTTATATTGTAAGGTGAAACAATAGCCAATGAAAACTCACCTTTTGAAACTTATTTTTCAAAATCTGGATTGTCAATTGTGGTTCATTGTTGTCAAAAGCTTTATGATAATAATAATATTATTATTATTATTATTATTATTATTTGTTTAATTATTTTTTTAAATGTCCTATTACTGGCTTATGCATATTAATTTTTAATATTATATAAATAATTTTATATGATATATAAACTAAATATTTATTGAATAAATGTATTATTTTGTAAATTGTGGCAGCGCACAATCTTCAATTTTGGTTAGCTTTTTATGTTTTGATTTCAATGAAAGATTGTCATTTCTTGAGAAGAAGTACGATTTTACAAGAAATACCAATCTCTCATTCTTTCTAAATGTCTGGTATATATTTGTCTTACTAAATTAATTGATAAATATATACATCATTTTATTTATTGTTTTAAAGGTTGTGATTGGTTAAAAAGGCGTAATCTAAATTACTGTAATTTATATAAATAGTAAAAAAATGAGAATATTTTTGGGTATCTTTTTCGCTTTCACATTGTCGTTTTAACGCAAGTTGTATATAGTTGGTAGTTGTGAATGCCTTATATCCTCGATCAATTTTATTATGTGTTAAAGTGTATATTTTGTAGCCAAGCAGTTTTTTTGTTCTGTGATTTATTGTAAAATTGTACCTAATATTTATTTCAAAATTAAATACAAAGATTTAATTTCAAAAGTGAAAATAATTGCAAGTCTGAACGTTATTGTAAAGGTAAAAAGTTATCTTAAGTTTGTGCTCAATAAAGCAATTTTGGGAATACTATCTGATATTTCTTTATGTGTATCAATTGCATCAGAGTGTAAACGTCTGTAATTAATTGGCTTTTGTAAAGGTGCATTGTTTTTGAATCGTTGCTAGATATCACTGGCAGGTAAGCTGTATTTTAAATATAACTTTTTTTTTTGATGTTTCGCATTATTATATTGTGGTAATAAATATAAAACGTTTTATAAGTTTTAAAAATATTTATTATTTTAACATATGGTTAACTGTCAAAGTCACAACTTTTGTTTTGTTAAAAGATTTGTTTGTAAAACTACTAATAGGCAACTCTTTGCATTGGAGGTTAACAGCTGTTTTTAATATGTCAGGCTGGTCTTGCAAATATCATTGTGCTACACTGAGAAATCGACAATTTTTATTAAATTTCAAATTTGATTAATTTTCAAGTAGAGATTTTAGATAACTTATCAAATCACCAGTCTGTATATTTTTTGTTAAAATATTTTTATTTATTTATATTATATTCCGTTGAACAAATTAATATTTTATGTAATTTTAATTTATAATAATATTTTCGGCCTATTATTTTATAAGATTTTTAATATTAGAGTAATTTTTACTATTTGTTTTATCCATTGAAAAGGAATATTAAAGTATAAAAAAAATATAAATAAAATTTTTTAAAAATAAATTATGTACTGAGGTTCTTATCCTTCAAGCGCATGTATGTAGAATATCCACAGACATCTACACTACATTGAATCATCGGGATTTATAAAACCTAGTTTTGTATAAGGCAGTACAATATTCATTTTTTTTTTTTTTTTTATTAAAATATTTTTAAACTTATTCCAGTAGTTTTCTTGCGTGTTTTCCAAAGGTAATTTTTATTTTTCTTATTTATTTAAAAATTCAAGGTAGCAATTATTTTTAGGTTCTTAAAGGAGCGTTGAGTTTTTCATGATCAAAAGTAAATTGATAACAGAACAGGTATTCTTTGATAACGAATGATATTGACTGATCAGGTTTTCACATAAAGCAACGAACTCCGGTCAAACCGTTGTTCCACTTGAAGGATCTTCAGGGAGATAGGTTGGTGAGTTTTTTTGTATAAAGTTGCACTACATTATTGCACAGGCCGGTAGCTCATTCGCTCATTCAACAGGAGATCTAGATACTGTTACAATATAGGTTTGAAATCTAAGAAGGTGATAGTTGGTTGGATTTGTCAAGGGGGCCTGGCCAAGGGTTTGTTTATCCACCGTGAGTAAAGTTTTTGACATTATAATTAAATATCTTTTTACAATGTCCTATGCCAATCATCGATGAACCATTTTCCAGGAGTCATTATAGACTTGGATAGGTCCGATTACTCCACCATCATCCGAAGGACATCAATATGTCTTGACACTTGTTGACGCCGCCACACGGTATCCCGAGGCAGTCCCTGCTGAACGAGTATCTCGGCCCCAAAAGGTGACAGAAAGTCTGGTAAAATTGATCTTTATGAGACTAGGTGTCCCCAAGGAAATTTTAAGTGACAATGGACGTCAGTTCCATTCAGATTTGATGAGGGACGTTACGAAAATGCTTAATATAAAACAGAAATTTTCCAGCGTGTACCATCCAATGAGTCAGGGCCTGACAGAAAGATTCAATGGTACATTGAAAAGAATGCTTAAGAGAATGTGGTGATGAACAAAATAAGGAAAATGGCAACAAGTTTTATTGACCATAACTATTTTGCATATAGGGACCCGCACACGGACCTACGGAATTCTCTCGCTTTTGAAGTTTGCTGTAAGTGGATAGAAACTGTGAGGGGTCCGATGCAAATATTGCATGAGATTTGGGCGGGTGACATTAACCCTGAAGAGGCAAGGTCGACGTACAGATATGTCTTCGACTTGCAAGAGAGACTAAACGAGACTTTGAAAAGCTAGCAAGGGAAAATCTAGCTAAAGCCAGATCGTGCAGAAAAGATTATTACGACAGAGGTGCGAAGAATAGAAAGTTGAAGGTGGGAGACATGGCTCTGGTACTCCTACCTACCTCTAACACAACAAGAGCTTCTGCCCGTTGGGGTGATCCATACCCAGTTATTGAACCGTACGGAAAAGATAATTTATAGATACGTTGGAGAAGTGGTAAAAACATATCACATTAACTTGTTGAAAAAGTACAATGGTTAGAGAGGAGAGTGATGAAAGAAGACAGAGGGACAACATCAGGAACGAAATAGGTGCATCCAAGCAGTTTTATTATGGATACAAGCTATGGAGGCAAAATATCACTCTGGCGGATAATGAAAAATCCTTCAGCCTGTGCAAAAAGGAGAGGTTATGTGATACAAAGATTTGTAAGTGAAAATAACGGGATCCTATGAGGAGGGTACCTTGAATGGTAATTTTGAAGAAATATGAAGAGATCTTCATTGGGAATGGTTGCCTGGCACTGCCAAGAATGATTTCCATGCCATCGACCTCATAGACAACACCCCTATAAGACTAAAACCTTACAAGTTACCATATACCACCCGCACCGAGTTGAAAAGGCAGTAACTGAACAAAGATGATCAAGATGGGGGATCATTGTAACCCATCAACGTCACCATATTCTGCACCTGTGGTCGTGGTCCAGAAGAAAGATGGGAGCAAGAGAGTTTGCTCAGACTATAGGGCTCTTAATAGGGTAACAGTCTTCGATCCCGAGCCCATGACCACGTCACAAACTCTATTCACAAAATTTGCCAGAGACAAGTATTACAGTAAACTCGATCTTTCGAAAGGTTACTGGCAAATCTCGATAAAGCCAGAGGATACCCACAAGACCGGCTTCTCGACCGAAGACGATCACTTCCACTATATAAAATTGCCATTTGGCATGGTTAATGCCGGAGCTACACTCGTGAGAGCCATGCGAAGGATACTGGACGGATATAATGATGTAGACTTCTACATCGACGACATCATTATACACTCCCAGACCTGGCATGATCACTTGAACACTCTTCAGAATGTACTCAGAAGACTTAAAAAAGAAGGATTCACGATACGCCCCACCAAGTGTGAGTTTGCGTCGTCAAACGTGGAATTTCTCGGCCACCATATAGGAAATGGTAACAAGGGTCTCCACGAGGATAACGTAGTCAAGATCATGAAGACGGAACCGCCTAAAAACAAGAAACAGGTGCGTTCATTTTTAGGTCTTACCGGATATTATCAAGACTTCGTTAAAGATTACGCAAGGGTCGCCGCCCCACTCACAGATCTCACTAAAAAAGGGGAACCTACTAAAGTAAGATGGGGAGAAAAGCACCAACACGCGTTCGTGAAATTGAAGGAAGGATTGAGTTCTAAGCCCATAATAAAGATATCAAGATTAGATAAGACCTTCACATTGCAGGTGGACGCTTCAGACTCGACCCTAGAATTTGTCCTCCTACAGGAAGATAACGGCATTTTACACCCAGTGGCTTATGGCAGCAAAAAACTCTCAGGAACTCAGCAAAGATACTCTACTTTAGAAAAGGAGGCGTTTTGGCATTTGTCACCGGAATTAAAGAAATTCGAGCCGTTATCTATGGAAAGGAGTTTTTTTCATCTTACAGTCCTGGACACCGGCCCCTGAACCTGCATGACACAAGAAGAAATACTAGAACTGCAAGAATAATGAGGTGGTAGCTATTCTGCAAAGGTTTAAGATTCATTTTAAAATCACATTAGCGGCAAAGATAATGTGGATAGCAGAAACTACTACGCGTTCATTCAGCGATGGAAGCTTTGGATTCACCTGGAGGATCAACAACCGAAGAAGGAACGCGACCAGGATGAAACAAATGTTCTATTAGGCTATGTAAATAAAGCTAATTACAAGTAATTTGGCTTGTGATTTGAAGGGGGCTAAAAATGTAACAACAATGTACATGCTATATACAAATTTTTGGTTTCAAAAGTCATTCTCCTATAAATGTGTTACATCCTCCTATTTTGTAGCATGTAAAAATCGCGCCGCCCTCAAACTAATATTATATATATATATATATATATTATATAATATATATATATATATATATATATATATATATATATATATATATATATATATATATATATATATATATATATATATATATATATATATATATATATATATATATATATATATATATATTATTTATTATATTTATAAAATATATTTTTTTTTTTATATAATATAATATATATATATATATTAATTATATATATATATATATATATATATTATATATATATATATATATATATATATAAGTACTGTTTCTAAAAATAAACCCATTT
>JABUQX010093208.1:7500-10000 GCA_015478945.1 Trachelipus rathkii | reverse complement strand
GAGAGTTCCCCTTAGGCATGGTTGATAAATGTGTGGTGTAAGGGTTTTTTTAAGAGAGATATCAGAGGAAGTGAAATGTAAAGTTTTTGAGAAAAATATTTTTATGGTGGTTGAGAGGAAATTGAGGTAAAGGAAGGAAAGAGTTAGAATTAACGGGGTGGTTAATGGGAGGATTAGATTTTCTTTGCTCTTTTTAAGGCCTTATGGATGATTGAGAAGGATAAGAAAGGCTTTTTTGAAAGATGGAGAGGTAAAAAATTGATGTTCAGGTGAAGGATAGGAGGAGAGCATATCGGAAGAGCACGTAGAAAAGAAGAAAGAGTGCCCAATTTAATGTGATTATTTGAGAGAACCCGTGTATGTAAGAAGTGTTGATGTTAGGTTTCTGAAATAGTGATTGAATGATAAGAGTGGACCAATCATGAGAGTATCTAAACGGACAAGGTGTTCGTTTTGAGAAGTGGTTCAATAGTGAATTTAATGTTAGGGATAGTGTTTATGAAGTTAAGAATAAGTGAGGGTTAATATGGGAGGGAACGCTCAAAGATATCCTCTAACAGTAACGATACCATTAGTACCAAAAGAAGAGTGAGGAGATTGGTAGTATCCAAAATTCCATGAAAAATTACTAAGACGTAGGAGAGAGAGGGAGCCCATGCTAAGACCGGATTTTTGTTGAAGAAAGAATTATTAAATTCGAAAAATTGTGTTCAAGAGTGAGTAAAATTAGTTGTTTGAGGAGAGGGAAAGGGTAATCTAAGTTGTAGTTGTTATTAATGAAGCCGTTCAAGGAGAGAGATTAAGGAACAGGACAGATGTGAAAGGGAAACAACATCAAAACTAAGAAGGCTGTGAAGGGTTGATATGTTTGGTTTTATTAATGAAATCTTCAGTGTTAGATAAGTGTGAAGTAGAAATGTGGTTGATAAGGGGTTTTAGTTATAGAGATAACCATTTGGAGAGATTGTAAGTGGTTGA
Source organism: Trachelipus rathkii (assembly GCA_015478945.1). NCBI lineage: Eukaryota > Metazoa > Arthropoda > Malacostraca > Isopoda > Trachelipodidae > Trachelipus > Trachelipus rathkii. The sequence continues at coordinate 9,022 of JABUQX010093208.1, read as the reverse complement.
GTCAATGTTGGAGATGATGGGTCTAAGATGAAGATTAGGTTTGTGTGTTTTGGGAAGACCATAAAATTTTGAAATCCTAGGAAGTTTTGATTTAAGATTATTGTGGAGTGTGGGAAAATCTGAAAGGATAGATTTTAGGCTGCGGTTAAATGAAATTTGTGAGTTTTTAAGGGGATTTCTAGTGAGAGGGGAGTAGGTATTGATATCAGAGAGAAGGTTGTTGCATTTTGTGATATAGTCAGTAGTGTTAAGAATGACAATGTTGTTGCCTTTATCTGAACGTGTCACAATGATGTCTCTGTTACTAGTAAGTGATTTTAGAGCGAGGTGGAATTTGAGAGGTGATTTTTTGATTTTGTTTGAAATGAGAATGTTATTTACTAATAAACCCTTTAAAAAATCGTGATTAATCATTTGGTTAGTATCCTTAGATTTCCAGTATTCATAATCTATAAAAAATTTAGTAAGAGGATCTTCATTCTGCAGTGAAAAAGATAGACCATAGCCAAGGAGAATTTTCTGGTCTCTATTAATTATATAGTTAGACTTATTTATGATTTTATCTGGATTCGAAAATTTTACCCAATCACTATTGTAAAATATTTTTTCAAATTTTTTATTTAAATTTCTTCGTTTAATATTAACCTTAAAATCCTTCTTATTATGTGCATGGTCCAGTAGCCTAGAGAAATGATCTAAAGAATCGGGAAATTCAAGGTACCAAAGCCGTTGGAAGTTCTTAAAGTCTGTGAAACAAGTCCGGAAGGCTTGCTTAATTTCTTGTTTAATATCGTTAATCTTATTGATTAGGATCTGCCTGTATATTTCAGGAAATTTTTCATTTAAATTTCTTCGTTTATCAACCTTTCTTATCAACCTTGGAATCCTAAACTACAACCTTAGGAAAAAATTTCTCAAATACTGTGACCACATGGCTTTGGCACATATCAAGAAGGAACAATTGAGATTTGTAAAAACTTGCCTACAAAATTTAGTCATACCAAAAACCTTTATTCCTAATACTATTTCTTCAAGAAATTTTGAACCTTTCCCTGAAATATACAGGCAGATCCTAATCAATAAGATTAACGATATTAAACAAGAAATTAAGCAAGCCTTCCGGACTTGTTTCACAGACTTTAAGAACTTCCAACGGCTTTGGTACCTTGAATTTCCCGATTCTTTAGATCATTTCTCTAGGCTACTGGACCATGCACATAACAAGAAGGATTTTAAGGTTAATATTAAACGAAGAAATTTAAATAAAAAATTTGAAAAAATATTTTACAATAGTGATTGGGTAAAATTTTTCGAATCCAGATAAAATCATAAATAAATCTAACTATATAATTAATAGAGACCAGAAAATTCTCCTTGGCTATGGTCTATCTTTTTCACTGCAGAATGAAGATCCTCTTACTAAATTTTTTATAGATTATGAATACTGGAAATCTAAGGATACTAACCAAATGATTAATCACGATTTTTTAAAGGGTTTATTAGTAAATAACATTCTCATTTC
>JABUQX010093208.1:0-2500 GCA_015478945.1 Trachelipus rathkii | reverse complement strand
AGAGAATGGCGGTTTTTTATGGGGGCATGGTAGTGGCCCACCTGGGCCAGGGATGAACCCTACATGACGATTTACCAGATGAGGTCCTCGCGCCCCATGATGCTCTAGGTGGATTTTCTGTCTGTGACACTCTCACCTAATTAATGTATCAGAGGGCGGTAAGGCCTGCTTTCTTTCGACTTGTCATGTTTCTACGCTTTTCTTTCCGATGCTTGGTACACACCTTACCCCCCATCTTGGGGCAAGGAAGGTGAAGAAAGAAGAAAGAAAAGAATATAATTTATAAATATATATTATATATATATATATATATTATATATATATATATATATATAATTCAATGATATATATAATTTTGGATTTTAAATTTAAAAGGCAGTACAAATTTTTTTTTTTATTAAAGATTAATGTCTCCCAGTGTCTCATCGATATAATATATATATATAATAATAATATATATATAATATAATAGTATATATATATATATAAATAATATATATATATATAATATATAATATATATATAATATATATATATATTATATAAATATATAAAATTATATATATATATATATATATATATATATATATATATATATATAATATATATATATATTATATTAATATATATTATATATATATATATATATATATAATATATATATACTATATTATATATATAGAATATATATATATATATATATATTTTTAAAGGCAAGCTTTAAAATTTGCAAAAACCACACGTGTATTATATCGATTTTCGGTGAATGTTACTTTTTCGTTTCGCTTTGTATTACGTCAGAAATAATTTTTGAACCGATTTTTGAAAATTTTCAGGCATATTTATAAGTTAATATATATATATATATATATATAAAGTATAATATATATATATATATAGTATAATATAAATTTACGTGTTATAATTTTTAAAGTTTATCGAAATGACATCTAATGATGAATTTATAGCTATGTGCAAAGCACTAGGAATTTCTGGTCAGGAAGCTTATAATCTCCTGAGGGAGGAACGTGCCAGAGACAGAGAATTAGCTAAAGAAGCAGAAATGGAGGAAAAGAGATTAGCTAAAGAAGCAGAAATGGAAGAAAAGAGATTAGCCAAAGAAATGGAGGAAAAGAAATTGGCCAAAGAGATAGAACTACAAAAACTCCAAGTAGAAAAGGAGCTGGAACAACAGAAAGTAGCTGCTGCGCTAGAAGAAAAGAAACTTGAAGCCGATGCACAGAAAGCAAAACTTGAAGCCGAGGCACAGAAAGCAAAACTTGAAGCTGATGAACGTAGAGAGAGAGAAAAACTTGAAGCGGATAAGAGCGCAGATCGGAGGAGAGAATGCTTAAGATGAAATTGGATGCGGAAGACCGCCAAAGACAACATGATGCGGCAGTAACTTCTTCACAGAACTCCTCAAATACAAATAACGTTCCTTATGCCAGCAAATTTCCTAAATTAAAGCTTCCTAACTTCGACGAAAGACCAACGTATATGAAAATACTTGTATTGATCGAAAAGCAAGCGGAGATGAATGATGTGCCGAAAGAAAAATTTGCCTTAGTACTTGGATCATTCTTAACAGGAAAAGCAGTTCAGGTATTTAATAATTTTACGGTAGAGGAGCTTAAGAATTATGAAGACTTAAAAAGAGCATTGTTGATCAGATATAACCTCACCGAAAGTGGATACTGTACAAAGTATAAAAGTATGAGCCCGACTGAGGATGACAGTCCAAGGGTATATATCAGAAAAATCGTTGAAGCACTTCGAAAATGGCTGACCGCGGCAAAGGTGAAAATGACCGCTGACGATCTTATAAATTTCTTTTCGATTGATAAATATTAAAATACGGTGCCGAAAGTTGCTACTTATCTAAAGAAAAGAACGAAAAGGATATTGAAGAAATAATTCAGCTCAGAAAATTATTATTAAGCTCATCATATTAAATTAACTCAAGTAACGCGCTAATCAGAGTCATGGTAATAATAATAGTCACAGCAGTAATAGCAATTACAAAGCGAGAAATAACGTAGGTTATCACAGAAATGATAACGTAAGACCTATAGCCAACATACATCACGACCAGATTAAACAACGAACAAACAATATGAAGTACGTAGGCGAGGAAACACCGTCCATAGCAGTGAAACCGAGACAGGTCACTTGCAACAAATTATCTAGGAAGGCATTAGCTAGAGATTGCAGGCCCCTCCCTACATCAATTAACATTGGGCAGGAATTACAAGTAACTACAATAAACAACAGAGAGAAACGGAAGGAACAGGCAGCGTCCGGAGATTTCCGAAAAGGAAGAAAAGTCCTGAGAAGCTCAGGTGAAGTCTCCCTACAGATGCAGTTATGGTGAGCGAAACTGATAAATATTCGCACCATGCTTACCATATGGACAGTAAACGAAATCGAGTACAATACTCCAATATAGCGGTTGACAATTTTTGTAGTCGTACGTGAAAAATACCGTACCAAAGGAGTT
>JABUQX010093207.1:5000-19714 GCA_015478945.1 Trachelipus rathkii | reverse complement strand
CGATGTAGATTTATATATTATATATATATATTATATATTAGTCCATATTTATAGATAAAAGTATTCGGGTCGGGTATCGGCAAATCAATTTTGCTAAACATGCCATCAATAAAGTGAAAAAATTGTGATACTGTGAAACGGTATCGGACTAAAATTTTGGTATCTGTGCAACACTAATATATATAGTATATTAGTAATATAATTATATATATATATATATATATATCTATATATATATAATATATTATTTATATTATTATAATTAATATATATATATATATTCTTCATCTACCTTTTTCTCCCAAGTACTGGTTTGATAAGGTGCGTAACAAGCATCAGAGAAGAAAAGCAGTAGAAGAATAGACAAAGTTCAAAAAGAATGCCAGCCTTACTATTACCCCCCTTCCCTCTGTTCCATTAATCAGTAAGGACTCGTCGCAGTCATAAATCGACTATAGCTTCACAGGGACTGTGCAAACGGACCTCACATTGTAAATCGTTCAGTGTAAGGGTTTCATCCCTTGACCCAGGTGGCCACAACCATACGCCCCTCACAAAACCCCGCCATTCTCTTTTTATGCACCTTTATTTCGCCTCTGCCAAAACTCACATTTCTTCCTTCAGACATCGTTTAACTGACTCAATCCACTTTATCTTCGATCTCCCAGCCCGGTCGGTTTACAACACACTCGCCACTATACATCTTCTAAAAACCGACTATCAATCATCTTTTCCACATGACCAAACCATTCTCAACATGACTTTCATTTATTCTCTCGTTTACCCACTTTCTTCACACCACAACTCTCAATATGTTCATTCCTCATTTTATTGATTCTTCTCACACCTAGCATGCCCCTAAGATTGTCCATCTGAAACACATTGAACTTTAGATCATTACTTCTTATTCCAGACCAAGTCTTCACTACTATTACAATAACCAAGGTAACAATCATACCGTCAATAAGACCTAGCGCACTTAAGTGTTAGTTCCCTTTACATTCACAACGATATAATTTGGCACAGCCACCCTTCCGCCCATCACAGACTTTACCTACTAAACTCTGCATCATTCCGTTCCCTTCTCATCCAACATATACCCTAAATATTTAAACTCAGACACTTGTTCCAGCTGCTCACCATCTAACATAACTTTACACTGAGGAATGTCCCACTCCACAACCATAACCTACTCTTATCTACGTATTATCTTTCAAACCCTCCTTTTAATCAACCCTACCAAATCTCTCTACTAATCCTCTCAAACTCTCAGATTCCCACACAAAACCAAGCATCTGCATATAATAGGTTATGGGACCCTCTTCCATTCTCCATCAATTCTAACACCATTTCTGTCACGCTCTCCCACTCAATTCTTTCATAAACCCATCTCATATACAAATTGAATAATAACCAAGGAGAACAGTAACTACAAACCCTGCCTCACTCCGCTATTAATACTAAACCAAATCACTTTTCGCACATTTATCTTACACACGCCTTCACTATCGTCATACATACTTTCTATTCCATTCAGAAGCCTATTCACCAACACTAGTTATATCACTAACACCTGCCATAGGCCTTCCCTATTAACCCTTATCATACCACTGTTGCAAATCCATAAAACCTAATACATTTATTCTTCCTCTGTTCTTTTCTCTAATTTGCTTCAATGTAAAGATTTGATGCCAACATCATTCCTCTACTACTCCTAACGCCCTTTCCTCACCAATCAAGTTTTTCACGTCACTCTCGGCCGCACTTCTTTCGAACTAATCAACCACCAGCAATATAATCTTCGCCTACAATACTCAATAAACTAAATACCCTATAATTTCTACAGTTTCCCTTTATTTCTCCCTTACCCTTATATAAAGGTACTATTTACTGCTCTCCTCCAATCCTCGAAACTATACCCTCCATAAACGCTTTTTACACAAACTTCAAGATCCAATAAATCACCATCTTGCCTCCGATTCGTGATCATTTCACCAGTAATTATCATCTATACCTGCAGATTTACCATTTCGTTCAACTATTCCACTCTAACCCATTTCCCCTCTTTGTGCTAATAACCTACATCCCCAAAATATCCTATTACTTCTTGTACCATCAAACCCACCCACAGTCATTATACCTTCAATCATTATGCCAATATTATACAGATTTTCAAAGTGTTCTTCCACACTCCACTCACATCCATTTTATCAGTACAAAAAACACCAGTCCCTTATTCATTATTCTAAGCAAGGTTCCCCTTATTGCTAATTCTTAACCTTTCGCGCTTCCTCCAGAAGAAGCTTCCTATTCCCTTTGTATGTCCCATTCATCCTCCTTCCAAACTGTTCATTTTACCTCTTCTTTTCTCTTACGTATGCATATTTTAGTTTTATTCTTTTTTTCTTCTCATATAATTCCAAGCATCTTTCTTGTTTGATAACTTCTATCATTGCTAATTTAAAATAGTAATCTTCATTCAACGCTGTTCTTGGTACTTTCTTAATAGCGCGCTATGTCCAATCACCTCTTTCATTCTCTACCATACATCACTTGTTGCATACATAACCTTACATTAATCATAATCAAAGTTATATGCCAACACCACACAAAGTACGGGCTTCATTTTATAGTCACAACTGACATATTATCCCTTTCGACATTCAACTTCATATTGCTTACGGACAGAGTTTATTTCGAGTGCTAAACTGGTGTATCACGATCTAATCTGACTGTTTAGCTTGCGATGCATTTCTTATTAACTATTTAACTTTATATAATCTTCTTTTTAACCTGTTATCACTAATTAACTTCTCTTTAATTTTTTAACCTCAACTTTCCTTACCAGTGATATCACCTCCTCTCCTACCTAAGTACCCCTCACTAACTTAATATAATTACACATGAGGAACTAAAATGAACATTAAGATTACCGATTAAATAATTATTCCACTAATTTACCTAAACCCCTTTACACGATTATAGACATCTATATAATATATACTAACTACTTCAACAATTACTCCTTTCTATTAAACCGATACACTTAAAATCATTCATACTTTTATTCAACTTCGATACCATCTAATCTACTCTACACCAACTCTTAGAGTTTATACTTATTGAACTTAACTTCTTGTTGTTTAAAGAAAGTATTTATTTACTAACACATATCTCTCCCCTCTACTCAAGATAATACTAATTTACACTTTCCTACCATTATAATTTTCTTCTTGTGATAACCCATAAACACCTGTTTTTTGCATACCCAATGATATCATACAGATTTTTCAAATTGTATCAGTAACTATGATATATATATAAATATATATATATATATTATATATATATATATATTAATAATTAATTAATATTATATATAAAGTTTTATTATAAATATAATATAATATAATTATATATATATAATATATAATATTATATATATATATATATTAATATATATTATATAAGATATATATATTATAATATATTATATTATTAATAATATATATAAAACTTTACTATTTGTATAATATATAAAATCCTTAATTAATAGTCAATTATTTTAGTGCCTAGAGAGGGTATTTGTACTTACTGTATAATTTTAAAATTATATATATTAATTTACCTTATTTATATTTAGTATGACATATAATGAGTCGAATGACAAAGATATCAACGGAATTTAACAAAATAGAGAGGAAAGAAATAATTTTTTGTGATATTTAAAAGAAAAATGTTTTTTTTTAAAAAAAATGAAACATAAGAAATATAATTCTAACAATATAAAAAACGATTTTGTCGTTCTCTCTTACAACCGCGTGAGGCGTGTCATGATAGAGATTTAAATCCACTGTGCGGGTTGTATTTGTATGCAGTCGAATAGCCACGTGGAGCAACAATGCAGCACGAGTGATAAACGATCAGCCTTACCCTCGTGAATGATAGCTCAATATTGACGGTTTGTGGCACACAGATCCACTGCTTGAGATCTATGTAAAGATTGGTTAGAGACACGAGAATTGACTTTGAAATCGTTGAGACGGTAAAGTATATAGCTTGTCTGCATTTTTATATGTGTACGCGGAGCGGAGAACGAGAGCTAAAGGTGTGGCATGTATTAATAGAGTTCGACTTCACACAATGGCTGCGCACACTACTGATAGCTCTTTATCGGCTCAGTTGTCCGCAACCGCAGGATAGCTTGGTGAAGTATGGTACAGATATAAGTGGAATCAAACAGGAGTGGCGCCCAGACAGAAGAACTTGATTTGATGGTTTGTTCGCTCGGTATTTGATGGGTTTCATTGTGTTTGGTTGCTGGTGGGTATGTGTCGTTTTAGACTTTTGTACAGCTGAGCGCTCTCTCACTGGGGTGTGGCCTTACTGTTGGAAACGTGCAGATAGGAGAATTATACAAGCGAAATGTATATTGGAAGGTTGATGATTTCTGGGGATCTTGATATAACCACGCATTCAAGTCAGTTTGAGGTATAGGTTTTATATTTGAAAATAAAGAGAATGAGCGTTTCACGATATAGTGGCGTCTTCCAGGAGGCTTCTAATGATAGCAGAGTTATGGCATACCCCAGTATTATGGTGGAACAGCATACCACCATGATCACATCATTCAATCCGGTTAGTAGTTAGATAATAGAAAAGATAATCTAATATGAAAAAAAATAAGTTATTGAACAGATATAATGAAGTGGGTTAATATTAATATGTAGTTATCTACATATATCACATTTTATCTGCTGCGGCTAAATGTACCGTTAATTAGAAATATTCTCAGTTTCTAGATAATAAGAATTCTTAGTTTTCAGTGGTGCACAAGAGAAAGAGATTGATGCGAAAGGATGAGATGTAAGTGTAGAACAAGTGAGAAGTAAGAAAGACTAGAAGATATTTGTAATAGAGCATTAGAGTGGTGTAGTCAGTATTGATGCAGGAAATATGATCGATATGTGCAATCGTAGAATACAGGGTGTTTCAAAGAATTGTTATTTGGTGACAAGATGTGACTTAGGTCGTTTGGGTAGTTTCAGTAAGAAGAGAGAATAGAAGATGAAGAAACTATGCGAAGATACGAGTGCTTGAGTTGATGTTTTTGGGGATAACTACTATAAAAGTGTGAAAAGTATTATTGTTCCATTTGTATAAAATAGGTAGGAGGTTTTTGTGGTGTAGAACTGAGTTTAGTCATAAAGGGGTTATATCCCTGGTTATGAGTCGTTGAAAAATTCTTGGTGTAATTGAACAATTAGGTGGATGAACATAGTTGTGTTCTTAGCTGTAATTGGATGGTTATAGAGGTCATGTTGGATAAATGATTACAGGGTCATTTAAAGTTCACCTATTACGGAGTGTGTGAAAAAAGTGGGGAGGTTTGGTGGATAGGTCAACATAAAAGAAGGAGTTGCTCAAGAGATCGTGAGAGAGAAGATTGTCACTAAACTTCATATACAATTTGGTCACCCAAGCAGAGATAGATTATGGAAAATTGATGAGGGATGCTTATGGAGAAGAGTGGGGTAGAGATGAGGGTAAAAGTATACAGGAGTGTATAAATCAGGTTAGTGAGAAATGCAATGCCTGCATTAAATACCAAAAGACTCCGAGACGTCCAGTTGTGGGTTTACCTCTAGCAAGAGGTTTTAATGAGACAGTGGCAATGGACCTCGGTGAATTAGAAGGTCAGAGATTTATTGTGATGGTGGATCTTGGAACCAGTTTTTGTCAGGCTAGTTGGGTAAGGAGTAAGGAACCAAAAGAGATTGTGAGAGTGATATTGGAAAAGTGGATCAGTGTTTTTGGAGCACCTGAGAGGTTTTTTAGTGACAATGGGCTAGAGTTCCAAAATGAAGAGATGAAAATCCTATGTGAAAGGTTCAGTATGGTGCAGTGGGCCACGGCTGCAGAAAGTCCCTGGAGCAATGGACAGTGTGAGAAGATGGTGGGTTTACTTAAGGACGGCATGAGGAAGATGATCGATGAAGGAGCGGAACAAAAGCTGAGTCTCTATTGGGCGGTTTCAGCTAAGAATAGTCTGTTAAATAAAGGTGGTTATGTTCACCAAATCAGTTTGTATATGGAAAAAAACTGCCGGTTCCCTAATTGCAACAGAATGAAGAGTGAGGAAAGTGTTAGCGTGGGTTTAGGGTGTGAAAGTGAATGGTTGTTGCATAATCTTAAGGCACTACATTTGGCTAGAAAAACACACATTCAGCAAGAATCAGATGAACGGGTAAAGAGAGGCAATGAAGGGCCAAATACGTGATCACCATCTGGAAGTGGCTGAAATTGGGGATAGTGTTTATTATAAAAGGGAAATAGATAAACAGTGGAGGGGCCAGCAAAAGTAATTGGCAGAGACGGTAAGACGGTTATTGTGAAACACGGTGGTACTTTAAGAGACGTATCTAGGGTTCATATCACTAGAATAGCGGGTATACCTAAAGAAGTAGAGGTTGAGGAAGAGAAAAAGGAAGTGGACGCTGTGAAACAACCCGTTAGGAGAGGTGTTTTTGAGGATGAATTTGAGGAATATGAAGTGATACGAACACCTGTGGAACATGTTGATGAAGAAAGTGGAACTGAAACAGAAACTGAAGAGAAGATCAAGAAGAAGCGAAGAGAAGGAAGGTGGGAGGATCAAGGTGGGTAAGAGGTACACTTCCACGAATAAAGATACAGAGGAAAAACTAGATGTGAAAGTTTTAAGTAGGGCTGGGAAAGCGACCAGTAAAAAATGGAGTAATAGTTTTAACATACAGAATGTGAACAGTGGTGAGTGTAAGTGGATAGATTTTAATGATTATAAGGATGTAGAGTGTATAGAGGAGCAGGAAGAGGTTTGGATAGGGGATTGTGATGATGAGAGAGTTTTACAAGCAAACTGAAGGAAATTGATAATTGGGGAGTGAAGGATGTGTATAGGAGGGTAAAGGATGTTGGACAAAAGAAAATCTCTATGAGATGGGTTATAACGGATAAAGTAGTGGGAGGACAGGAAATATGTAAAGCAAGGCTGGTGGCTAGGGGTTTTGAGGAAATGGGCAGGGAACTTGTGACGGAGGCACCTACGTGTTCTGGTGAAGTGTTAAGACTATGTCTTAGTATATAATAAAGCGTGAAGGGTGGATTTGTCAATCGATTGATATAAAAACGGCGTATTTACAGGGTGATAGGATAAAAAGGAAAATATGTGTAATGCCTCCAAAAGAAGCAAAGGAGAAAAGTCATGTTTGGGAATTGAAGAAAACGGTGTATGGGTTAAAGGATGCTGCTAGGGCGTGGTATGACAAGGTAGTCGCTGTGATTATAGAGTTAGGGGGTGTTCGAAGCAAGTTAGAATATGTGTTGTTTTGGTGGAAGAGGGGAGATTAATAGGGATTATGTGTACACATGTTGATTGATTTTTCGTTTGGTGGATCTGAAATGGTTTTTAAATACGGTGATGTTAGAAGAGGATGAAAGAAAAACTGGGAATAGTTTCTGGAAGGAAAAACGAGTTTCAATACATAGGGGTAAGAGTAATGAATGAACAGGAGTGGTGTGTGGTTGGGCAGGAGAAAGTATATGGAATGGAATATAAAATACCTGATAATCGTGATATTATGTGAATAGGAATGGAAAGAAAACGAATAACTGGTTGTATAGGTCTTGGTTGGCAAAATGAATTGGTTATGTGGCAGACTTAGACCTGATCTTTGTTTTACGTATCAAGAAGCCTGTGAGGACAGAAGCAGGTATTTTTAAGGGTGTAAAGTTAGAGGAAATTGAAGAAAAGGCTAATTGGAATGGCGAGCGAAGAATGAAAAATGAAAGATGGGATTGGTTGGCGAAGATAGGGAAGAGCATGTTGAGATAGAGTGTTTTATACAGATGCGTCTTTTGGAACGAAGGAAGAGGATCCCCAGGGGGTTATATTTTGTCGATAAAGGAATGTGTGGGAATAGGTGTCCTATGTGTGGAAGTCGAAATGTATGCGTAGGGTGCAAGGGTCTACTATTGAGGCGGCGATGTTCTTCGTTGAAAGGTGCACAAGAGGGTTTTACACTTGGTGAACGTTGAAAGAAATATTTGGTGGGTTAGGGTTGAAAGTGGTGATGTATACTGACAGTAAAACTCTGCAGAGTGCGGTTTACTCGGCAACACCAGTTGAGAGCAAACCTTTGAGAGTGAATATCATGTGTATGAAGGAATATGTAGAAGATGGTGATATAAAGAAAGTAGTGTGGGTAAGTACGAAAGAGCAGTTAGCTGATGTGTTTACCAAAGGAAGAGTAGATGTGAGAGGTATAAAATATGTTGAAGGAAAAAAGGTGCGGGAGAGAAAGATATAAGTATGAGAGTTTTATGTTTTGTTTTTTTTTCAGCTGCTGCTTCGGCTTGTGCTTTCTGTGTTCTGTACTTTTGTCTACCGATGTGAAGTTCTACTCCATGAGCATGCACGCTTATGTACAGCTATGTTATGAGCACTTTTTATTTAATTTTATTTCTTTTATAGCTAACTCTTGTTTCTGTCTTTCCAGGTTTAGATGGTTGGGTATTTGGCCCAAGAGATATTTAAGTAAACAAAGGGAATAGTGTGGATTCCTCTGTAGGAGGAACATAGGTGGTAAGGGGAATAGGAACCACGAAGGAAACGCAGGGTTCACTGTCCGGGCCCGGGGAGGGTTGCCTGGGTTTTCACAGTAGGTGTATATTCCCTCCCATTTATTTAACGTAGTATTAGTTCCCTAGATTTCCTGATAGCTACAGTGGTAGCTAATAAGTAAAAGAACGTTTTAGTTAACTGTTACTGAGATTAAGGGATCCGTCATTTGGTTAATAGAGGTGGGTGTTTATTACTTGTGTAGAACTTTTGATAGGCCTTTATTTTAATCAATTATTATTATTATTATTATTATTATTATTATTATTATTATTATTATTATTATTATTATTATTATTATTATTATTATTATTATTATTATTATTATTATTATTATTATTATTTTTATTATTATCTACTTAGTCTGCTACTACATCCATGCGTATTTCTTTTCCCTTAGAAAATGTGATGTAAAGTTGGGCCTAAAATAATTCCCGCCAACCGCACCGCCACCGGCAACCGCACAGGGGCCTTGAAAATTTATAACTCCACTGCCACCGCACGGCACCGGCATCACCCAAAATGAGTTTATCGGTGCGGTGCAACGACTAACCTGACAATGTATTGTAAGTTCTAAAAAGAGGGTCAAACGGTGACAAAATGTAAAAAGACATCTCTGCTTTGCTGTTGATTGTGACACAAACTCAAAAGAGCGTCAATTTCAGAGGAAAGGGTTTTTAATGCTTCATCGGCGATATGGCTAAATACTAAAATGAGCACTAAAAGTTTGAGTGGTTATATTTTGAAAATGTTAAATGCAGAAATTATTTATTTTATTATTTTATAATTATTATATTTATAAAATAATAATTTATAATAATTAGTAAGTCTGTATTAGGGTTGGCGCAACTAAATACCGCGGGCACCAAATAAGTCATTTTGTCGTACCAAATACCGCACCGTTATCTCGTTTCAATGCGCAATCCTGCTCTGCAAGCACCAAACACTGAGATTGTGGACGCACAAAGCACGCATAAATGATGCGTCGCCCAATTTCCTGTTCGTATTTAGCATTTTCAGATAAAAAAAATTTATATATATAACAAGAAATAATCAAGAATGTTATGCTTTATATTTATCATAGCTGGGCATGCCGCAACGATTTTCGGCTATTCGGCTAATCGGCTACGCCGCACTATCAATTCTTATAGCCGTAGTCGTAGCCGAAATTTTTTTTTAAATAGTCGGACAAGCCAACGACGCACTGCATTTTTCCGCGGCTATCGTTTCGGCTATGGAATTTTTTTAAATTAATTAAGTGAACCCTAACTCCGTTCTCCCTGATGACAAGTCACTTTCGAAAACGGGTTTTATATTGGTATGAAAAAGGCGTGGCATTGTAGTGATAAGTGTGTAATAATATTTTCAGTCTTAGTTCTATACTAATACGAATAAGATGTGTCAAAAGCTAAAAGAAGAAAAGTGCAACCTGTTTTAAACACGCAGTTTTATTCAAAATTCCTTTGTGATGTTCTTGTCATGTTATTATTTTATTAATTAGGTATTATTATTATTATGTTACTAAGTAATTAAGTAATAATTATTATAATTACTAATTTACTGATTAGTAGTTACTAGTTACTAAGTAATTAATTACTAGTAAAATATATATATAACAAATAATAATATATATAATATATATATATATATATAAATATATTATATATTATATAGTATATATATATAATATATATATAATATAATATTATATATATATATATTATATATATATATAGTATAGTTTATATTTAATATATATATAGTGAATATATATATATATGGTAATATTATATATAATATATGTTATATATATATATAATATAATATATAGTATATAATATATATATAGTATATATATATATATTAGTATATTATTTATATATGTATATATGTAATATACTATTATATATTATGTTAGTATAGTAGTATAGTTTGATATTTATATATAGTTTAAGGTAGATTTATGTTAGGATTTATCATATACTGAAATTTAAGAAATAATTTGTATTTTTAAAAGTATAACAGTAAAAATTATTAAAATAATTAAATACATGGATAAGTTTGTGACTAGGACCAGAGGTGTTTCTGGAGACAGTTCAGCCGCTGCCAGTAGTAGCTTAAGGAGCAGCTCTCCCATTTTAAATGAGAGCTGTGACATGGACAGCCAAAGATCTCTTACTGATCCTGTCACTGTAACCCTTGATTGTGAGGAGACGAGGGATCCTGGAAACCAAGGCCAAGAGGGCAACGAGGATGCCGTCAAAGAGTTGAAAAGCTATTTGCTCACTCTTGAGAGGTAAGAAACTCGCCTCCATGCTATAGTAAAGACTAAAGACTAAAGACTAAAGAGCATAGTAAAGAGTAAAGACTATAAAGTAACCAAATTAAATCTTTAAATAAAATCTAGTAAATTAACTTTTTTTGAATTTTTTCATGATTGAACATTTAAATATGAAATTACAATAGTCAAATTCAAAAAAATTAAAAACTTCTATTTATTTCAGTTTCTTCATCTTTGAAAAATTTTTGAGGACTGATGAGAAAGTTGATGGGGTGTCTCTTAGGAAGATTCACACTGGTGTTGCCAAGTGTAAACATCCTGCCTGCAAAGGGAAGAAGGGGCTTTCCTACAGCACCCAGACAAGGTCCCACCTCAAGCAGCATTACAAGCATGTAAGTTTAAATAATTATTAATTAAATAATTTAGATAAGATCACAACAACTAACTGGTGTTGCTAGTTAATTAGTTATCAAGATTTAAACACTCTTGTATAAAGTCTTGATACTTTATACAAATGTTATCAAAGAAAATTAAAAAATTTGTAATTAAAGTTTGTATTATTTTTATATACCAGATGCACAATGACCTTCTCCCTCACCTCTCTGCAGCCATTGAAGGGCTTAGCAAGCGCGGTCGCTCCAGTTCAAGGGAGAGTGAGTCTCGCAAGCGTCAGATGTCTCTGGATGAGAGCTTCAGGTCAAAGTTCAGCCAGCAGAGAGCAAGACAAGGTTACACCAGGTGAAAAAATTCAGAAACATAATATTAGTTATTTTAATTGAACTCAATTTTTTTTAAATAGGTATATGAGCGACTTAGCGTCTTCACGTTTTAAAAATATTTTTATTAAAAATTTAAAATATATTGATTTATTAACTTAATTACTTTTTCATCATTAGGTGGTTCATTCATTCAATGATGCCACTGGATTTAGCTGATGATCCTTACACGAAGGAGATGTTTTACCTCATTAATCCCGAGTTTCATCCCACCTCAAGGAGGACTTTGAGCAGGGATATTGAAAAGCTGATGCAAAAGGGGAAGACTCGACTGATAAACAACCTCTTCCACCAGAAGTGGGTGGCCACTACAGCCGACAGTTGGACCGCCCACAATAGGTCCTTCTTGGGAATGACAGTCCACTGGATTGACAGGGTCAACCTCAAAAGGTGCCATGCAACTTTGGCGGTCAGGGAGGTGAAGGTAAGAAAATTAAAAAGTTAAATTTTGTCATTTTATACCTTAGTCTCATAACCATAAGAACATATGAGGTGTAAATATTATTTAATTTACAGACTAAAACAATAAAATTATTGTCTTTAGGAAAGGCAAACTCACCAGTTACTGGGGAAACTAATCACAGAGATTCATCATGAGTTTAGCATCCACGGTAAGGTGAAGGCCACCACTACGGACAATGGCACCAACTACGTGGCAGCCTTCAACGCCTTTGGTGAGTCCAACCAGGACCAGGAGAACCTTCCTATGGACCCTGATTATCCTGACTTGGAGATTGTGGATCTCCAGGAGCTCCTGAGGGCTGAGGGTGACAACCCAAGTCTGCCGCCTCAACACCGCTGCAGGTACTTAGAATTCGCGAAAACTAGTGCTAAATGCTACTAATATATATTAATAATATTATTAAGTAATAAGTATTAACAAATAAAGATTTGTCATTTAAGATTTAACTAATAATCTTTGAATTTCTTGAATTAAATATCTTATTGTTTCAGTGCTCACACACTCAATCTGTTGGCGACAACAGATGTGAGTGATATACAGGGCTGGAGCAAGGGGGGCTCACAGTGGAGGAGGACCATAGCTAAGATCCAGGCCCTGTGGAACCTTCAGAACAGGGCCCCAGTGGTGGCCAACCAGATCAAGATTGTCGCCAAAAGAAAACTGAAGACTCCTGTGGTGACAAGGTAGTAGTAGTTACTATTAAAAAAAGAAATTTAGCGTAAGAAATTGTTGCCGATTAATTATAGACAAGTTCATTTTATAAGTTTTTGATATTTTATATAAAGTTATATTTATTTCTGCAGATGGAACTCCCTATATGATAGTGTGATGGTCCTTCTGGAGGTTTTAAGGGTCGAAAACCAAATGGATGCCATAAACACCATCCTCATCAAGCAGCCCAAGGGAGGTTCCCCTCTCACAGAGGTAGACGTCGAGGTAAATATAAAGTATTTTTAAAGTAGCAATTGCTCTTTTAATATTTTTATTTATAATTTAATAAATTTATTAAATTATAAATCTCCTCACAAACCCAAACCCCCTCCATTAATCCCTGTTCTGTACCTGTACCATCGCTCTTGCTTGCCCAACACTCATATCGCTACTTCGTAAACAATCTCTAACTGAATATATCCACCTTTTTTTCCGGTCGTCCGACAGGCAAAACACTCTCACATGTGCTCTTATACACTTTCTTAACCAATATGGTGTTCTCCACCTTCTCCACATGTCCAAACCATCTTACAAAATCCTCATCAAATTTGGCAGTCTTTTCCCTTACCCGCAAGACACGCTTCCATGATAAACTCGTTCCTCATCTTATCCAATCTCCTAACTGCCAAGAACGCCCTCAGATTGTCCATCTGTACAACCCTCACTCTTGATCTATTCGCCCTATTCCATACAGATACCTCGCTCTCGTGCTCCCGTATTTTTATTAATAATCAATTATGCTTACGTAACTAAGCAATATATTAATTTTCACTCTTTCAGGTCATGAACGAGTACACATTGGTCATGCAGCCTGTGGCGCAGTGTCTTGATATGCTTCAGGGGGAGAAAAGGGCATACATGGGCACCCTCCTACCCCAACTTTGGTTGATGAAGACCAGCCTTGAGGAGAAGAGTGAAAATATTCATCTTGTGTATGCAAGGCCACTAGTACAGGCCCTCCTCAGTGGCTATGAAAAGAGGTTTGGCCACCTCTTTCAGAATAGGGATCTCCTTATGGCCACTGCCCTTCACCCCTCCTTCACCCTTAAGGCCCTAGAAAGCATTGCACCTGACATGGTGGAGGAGATCGGGGACAGGATTACCCGGAAGATAGGGGACTCCATCAAACCCACTGAGAAACAGCAGCAGCGTCAGCTTGGCCAGCCAACAGAAAAAGAACCCCACAATTCAGACGCACTCCTATTCAGTAAATTGTTTTCTAGAGTATTGGTACGCAGAGCAAGCCAGCAACAGGATGTGGAAATCGTCATACGAAAGTCCATGGAGGAGTGGGTGCCCTCTCAAGAAGATCCGAGCTGTTCCTGTTTCCCCAACCAGCATAGGGAGATATGGATAGATCTATTTATAAAATATAATACCCCCATTCCTAGTTCAGCAGCTGTGGAGAGGTGCTTCAGCGCGGGTGGGGACATCCTCAGGGCCAAGAGATCGTCCTTGAAGGAGGAAAGGTTTGAGGACCTTCTTTTCCTCAAAGGAAATATGGACCTCCTGCAGGAAGTGATTAGCCAGGAGGACATGGAGGAGGAAGAGGACCTATAGCTATGAAAGTATTTAACTATTTATGTAGTTAACATTTAATAAAAAAATTAAATAAATCTGTTTTACTATCTTATAAAAGGTTTAAAATGTAAAGGCATGCTTTCGTTATCGCGCAAAAGTTTACTTTGTAATTTAACGGTATCGCCGTAGGATAGCCGAATAGCCGCATAGTTAATGCCGCACTGAGGTTTTCAAAAATGCAGTCGGATAGCCGACGACGCACTAGTTAGGTGGCAAAGCCGAATAGCCGATGACGGACCTCGA
>JABUQX010093206.1:45000-48314 GCA_015478945.1 Trachelipus rathkii | reverse complement strand
AATTTTAAATGATGATTTATTATTTATAAACTCATAGAAAATAGTATATATTATAAAGTGGCAAATATACGAAAACCAAAAAATAAACATAAACTTTGTAATATATTAGTTTTAAAAATTAAAGAAAAAACAAAAAATACTGAGTTAAAACTGATATAAAAAAAAGTAAAAATAGTTAAAAAATAAAATATTAGAGAAAAGATTATTTAAAATACAAAGATTATTGAAATAAAAAGAAAGTAATAATGATAGATAAAGTAAGTAGTGAAAGCATCATAAGAGAAGATAAGTGAATAATCTTCAACACAGACAAAAATAAACAGAAAAACCACAACAACTAACAAAAAACACAGACACAAAAAAAAAAAAAATAAAAAAAAAAAAAAAAGGATATGACAGGGATAAAAGAATGATAAAAAAAATAAAAAATTAAAACATAAATAATGAAATTAAAAAAAAAAAAACACAAAAAACCGTTAAAGATAAAAACAAAAAAACCTCAATCTTTAAAAAAAAAAATACTAAGTGTCTATAAAATTAAAATTTAATTATATAAAGCGGATAACAAAATTAAAATGAAAAATATGAAAAAAAATTAAAACACCAAATAATAATAATAAATTAAAATTAAAAGAAAATAGATAGATAAAAAGAAAAATAAAAACAAAATAAACACAAAGTTGAATAACTGTCGTAAAAAATATAACAAAAAAAATAAGAGAAAGATAAATAAAAACAAGAAAAACACAATAAAAAATAAAGAAATAAAAAAATAAAAATATAATAAAATAAAATAACACAGCAGGATATAAAACATGAAAAACATGATCCAAAAATTAAAATCTACGAAGTAAAAGCAAACAAATTATGAGAAGTTTTCACAATTTAAGGAATAAAGATATAAATATAGAGTAATAAAGATTAATAAGAAAAAAAGGAAAATATGACAGAATTTGAAAATATATATTGACAACCGAGGCCCAAATACAGTCTTACACACGAGAAAGACAGGTGAGCATTTTCAGCTAAAGATGCATGCAATGTGAACAATATTAGTACTATAGAATAGAACAGAAAAACTCAAGTTGTGAACACTAAGCATAAATAGATTTATTATAGTAATAAAATTTAATTAACGATAATAGTTATTAGTAGAACTTATAACCAACCGCAACCGTTTCACAATCACCCACGGAGTCAAAAATGGAAAAGTAGGACTGATGACGTATGAAGACCAATTGATGAGTAAAGATAGTAAACCTACTTGTATACCTATTTACTGTGAACTTACATGACCATAAAGAATTATATCTTCATAAGTACACTCCTTCCTATTAGCTTCTTTACCTTAGCTCTTCTTCTTATCCTTTCTTCTTCTAGATACTTTACTTCATTCGGATCCTCTAGTTTAATGATTCCGCATTCACTATCCTTATCTGACTATGGTATTCACAGAAACTGAAAGGCGTACGCCCCAAATTCAAGGGCGAAAGGTCACCTGCACTACTGTGAGGAAGACCACACTACGACGTCACACTCACAAATCGCAGCTTCCAGGAACTCACTAACGGCTCCCAAGAGAACTATCATAACCCGAAAGCCTCCAAGTTATTACAAAAGGTACTTCATATGAGCACGAATGAAATTCTGAACACAAGAAAAAAACATAAAAGGGAACAACAACTGATATATACAACCCCCTTTTCGAGAGAGAGACGCCTCTCCGCGCAACACAGCCCCCCCACAACATATTAATGAGCAAGGCAGCTCAAAAAATACCAGAAGACTCAGCGCCATATCTACGAGATATACAATCACAGAAAAAAAGTCACGAGCTCAATCGTGCACCAGACCTCATATTAGAAGATACTCAGAAGATCAACTACCCGACACCTCTAACACCGCACCCCATAATGCGGCTTGAGTATTGAGATAGTAGATATCAAACATGGTAAAGCACGTCAAAGAAATACTAATGACATTATGAAAATTACAAAATCAGCTATGGCCGTTACATGAGTGGAAAGATTGCTCAGAAAGAAACTACCAGAAAATATTAGTTTTCGAAGTCTTTAGCACTTCGACGTGCAGAGGTGCCATAGGTGGAGAAAATCCACTAAAAATCCTCCTCAGGTGTTGGTGTAATCATTGACCGTAGAGGATTATTGATGAGACGAAAAACAGCCTAAAGTGCAGACTAAAAAAATCAATCTGCACGCAAAAAAAAGAGATGTCACAAAGAGAGATCAAAGTCTTGGAGGATAGGGTGATAAAGAGGTGTCAAATTAAACACTGAAATATAAAGAAAAATATAAAGCAGCCAGATTTATAACGAAAAATCCGTAAGGGCTTACGTTACATTTTACCGAGTTATATTATATCAAAACGTTAAGAAGAAGGTAAGCACAAAAAATTAAGTAAATAGGCTAAAATAATTAGTAAATAGTATAACAAAAAAAGCCTAACATAATATTTGCTGAAATGCATTTTTACTATCCAAATTATACGAGGTTAGCGTTGACCCTAATGTACACTGGAAATTTAGTTTGAACACAAATGATTAACGAGATCTCAAGTCTGTCGATCTAGAGTTTCTCCCTCAGCACCCTATTATACTGAACTCTACAACCACACAAAGAGATGATTAATTGCACCTTCAAGCCTACACTATCCTGCAATTTCACATAGAAGATCTTACCTACTAGCGAATCACAGGTATCATCTCACGTCCCCATTATTCGATCCAGAAAACAATATAATATAATCCTAAATATTTAAACTCAAGTCATAACATTGTTCCAGCTGGACTCCCATTTAGCGATATAAATATCTACAACCAGAGGACTGTCATAACTCGTAACCATAACCTTACATGATACTACGTCTACTTATCAAATAACCCATCCTTTTTAACACACCCCTCCAAAATATACCCCATACCCCACTTGTCTAAGAATGCTACCTAAGCTGTCTCAAATGGAATACTCTATATAATTATATATATAAGCAATAATAGAAATATTAATAACAAAGGAAAAAATAATAGAACGATAAAACTTAATAGACAAGTAATAAAATTCATCAAACCGAACTATAACAATACACGCTCCAGAAAACAATAAAAATCAAAGAAATAAAATAACGAAGTTACGTAGTATCATAATAGGACAAAATACAAGGGAACAACAACAGTAGAAAAAAAGATACCAGAATTCAACAGTAAAAAAATACTAATCAAAACTCGATAGCAAGCATAAAGCTCAAACAAATATAGATTAAATTATAACAAATAATAATAAAATATAATATAATTA
>JABUQX010093206.1:30000-35000 GCA_015478945.1 Trachelipus rathkii | reverse complement strand
GGAGTCGGTTTGACTACTTCTCGAACTTCGTTTCCTTTATCTGATATGTTCTCTGTACTTTATTTCTTCTTTTTTTCTCCTGGGATCCCCTTCCGGGGGTTCTCAGACACCCTTGGTTGTTCTGAAACCCTAAAAATCAATCTCTATGGGTTCATAAACATAGGGAAAGATACCAAACTATGTTCACTTATATTTTTTATTCAAATTTCAATTCTGGCTCCGGTTCCGGATGCGGCTCCGTGATCCGCATAATGAACTGTATTAGCTGCAAACTTTCCCCTAACTCTAATTCCTTAGCCGAATCATGTCGGCCGCACATTTTTCGTCTAGCTACTGTCATATCCAAGTTTAAGGGCTCAGCTTCCCAATTGGATGGACGAAGTGGCATGAGACATTGGCTATGCATCGGTGACAACACCAATAATATGTTGACCAAGTTTGAAGGGAATCCGATAATTATATCCCCCTCAAATAGGGAGAGTATAAATATATATATATAATATATATATATATATATATATATATATATATATTATATATATATATTATATATATATATATATATATATATAATATATATATAAGTATAATATATATATATATATATAATATATATTATATATATATATAATATATTATATATTATATAATACTATATACTATAAGTAATGTCTATAAGGACTTTCCCGTGTTGGTGTATCGGTAACGTCGTGGCTGTGCATCTCGTAGGACGAAGGATCGCTTAGTACCTCGGAACGTTTGGCTGTATATGCTCGTAGTTTGCGCAAGCGTTATTATTTTAAATGCTAAAACTAATTAAAATTAAATAAAAACTAAATTAAAATATTAGGGACCTAAATATAATATATATATATATATATATATATAATATTATATATATATATATATATATTATATATATATATATATAATATATATATATATTATATATATATATATATATATATATATAATATATATTATATATATATATATATAAGGTGTGTTGTGTCATTATCATCAAGCAACACAAAAAGTAACAACGACAAAACAACCGAAATCAAAATGGGGCGGGGCTTAATATTGATTGCTGATTTGTGATCTTTGATTTTCTTCTGGTTTACTACATATAATATATATATAGTAATCATATATATATATATATATTATAATATATATATATATATATATTATATATATATATATAATATATATATATAATATATATAGTATATCATATAATATAGTACTTGACATTTCATAGAATATGAAACCTACTTTTAAAAATCTTTAATTCTCGCTCTGAAAGCATGCAGTTTAATTTATTTAGAGATCATTTTACATATGGTACTGCAAGCAATCTTAACTTGGTGTGATTAATAGATGATAAATAAATAAGATGAAATAAAAATGTCTCGTGCTATTACAACCTTTGATTCTTTTAACGGTCCTTAGTTCGCTTAGTGCATCTGCAATATAAAAATTGGACAGATTTTAAACTGACCGCCAGAGAATTGAGTTCTTTCTAAATATCGAATAAGTTCATCTCAAATTTTTTAAAACCATGTTATTTTAACAAATAAATAATTTTATCAGTCTAACTACAATTCGTTCGAATTCTTTCTCCCTTTACAATATACGTGCTGTTAGATTAGGTTAGGTTAAGTCAGGTTAGATTATTTTAGGTTATGTTAGGTTAGGTTAGGTTAGGTTTCTCTTCCTCTACAAAGAGAAGAAAGATGGATATCAAAAGAGGAAAGTATATAAATCAAATGCTCACTGGCAAGTTCTGTTGAAGAATTTCGATATGGCCACCGCTAAAGCGACAGCTTAACCGAAATGCCATAAGCAGAAGACCAAGGGCCAGAGAGAAGGGAATGAAGGTCAGAGGACAAATGTCAGAGAGAAGGGAATGAAAATTAGAGGAAAAATGTAGGAAGTACTGAGAATAAAACAATGGGACAATAACTAGAGAGTTGAAAGGGATTCCCTTTTTACGGCACAGGTTGAATGAAAGCTCGTTTTCAGCAAGAAGAAAAAGTTGGAGCTGATAGGCATAGGCAAAATAGTTTACCAAGGCATCGGAAGCACAAGTTTTAAAAACTACAAGTGTAATACCGTAATGATCGTAATTCTTTTAATGGTGTTAATTTCAGAGAGAGAGAGAGAGAGAGAGAGAGAGAGAGAGAGAGAGAGAGAGAGAGAGAGAGAGAGAGAGAGAGAGAGAGAGAGAGAGAGAAGATGAATCCTATTTATAGGACAAATTACAATATTATGAAGGAGTTTGAGAGATGTGGGTAAAGAATAATAGCACCGGAGTCGGTTAAAGTGGAATTAGAGGCTAAGGTATGAGCGAAAAGTTCAGTTTTAAAAGAAGGTGAGAGCTGAAGTGACGTCAGAAGAAACTAGAGGAAAATTGAAATATCAAAGTTTTAGTTTACATTTTTTTCCCTGCAAAATGCTGGAAAGCAACCAGAATTATTGCTGCATTTTCTACTAAGAAAAGTGTTCTTAATGTTACGTACGATAGATTTAGCAGAAATCTGGAATGAAATAGAAAAAAACGTGAGATTCTGGAGTTTGAATATTGAGGTAATTCCTGAAGACTGCGTCCTTAGGGTTAATAGCAAGAGGAAAATCAAGGTTAAACCAAAGTTTATAAGATTTAGTTAAATGTTTAGATTAAGGTACGCTTACATGAAAGTGATAATGACCGTGATTAAGCGCTCTGAACACTCAGAAGGACCCCCCTCCCCTTCCCAGTCTCCCGAAGGAGCAGTTAACATTCCAAGGGAAACCAAAGGACTACAACCGTAAGTCAGACCAGTTTGTGGCACCGAAGTGCCAAAAACGTTTCTTCTCGGTAGACCGGGTTTTCATTGCGGATAACTTGAGGAGATAGAACAGAATAAAGGAATAGGAAGGTGATCAGAGGAACCCAGAGATGGAAAGGAAGATTTTAATATTTAAAAAAAATATATGAGAAGTTAGGGCAATTATATATATACTAATATATATATATAACTATAATATATAATATATATCTATATATATATTATTAATATACTATATCTATATATATATAATATAATATATATAACAAAAGAGAAATATATATATAATAGTGATATATATATATATATATTATTATATATATATCAGATACTCTCAAAAGTACTGTTACACATAAATCACAAATAGTGGTGTAGAATAAAACCAAATAAGCAATTCAGCTTGAATTTAATATGTACACGATATAATCTACATCCATTATTTATTAATGCGAAAAATACAAGTCATTCAAAATTTTCGCCTTTTTCCTTAACACAAGCCTTAGGTCTGTTGAGACAGTCGTTTACTGCAGCACGCACGACCTCCTTTAAAAAGTTCTTAATGTCACCAGTTAGATCTCTCTTTAAAGAACCAATAGTTGGATGTCGCATTGACCAGATCATATATTCTAGAACTGTCCATAATTTGTATAAATTTATAAACCAAACTATTAAGATCTGGGCTGCTAGATAGCCATCGTAAACCGTCAGAAAGTGGGGAGAATTGTTCCTGATTCAAGGATGAGCACACCTTGTTTTAAGTGCCGGGGCTGAGCCCTGCTGAGTGGTCCATGGTTCCTTTTGGAAGAGGGTCTGACCTATTGATTTTACCACACCTTCCAGAACCATTTGCTCGTACATGGCTACCAAGGTTTTAACACCATTTACACAAAAATGGATGCCTGTGATCTAATCGTAATTAATTCCCCACCAATCCATCACAAAAGCAGGATGATGACCTCTTAGACACGTGGTACGAGCTCTGATGCTTATTTAGATGACATATCATGCACGTTTTTGTTTTGTTTATTAAAACATTCTTCCACGGTAAGAACTTTTTTGGTCTTTAAAAGAGAATTTTTCGGTGGAGGTCATTCCCATACTCAGCTAATGTGCGTTTGAACTTTTTTTCCCCTACCTTCATTTAGGGCGTCTGTGAGTAAATGATCGATGCGTCTTTTGTAGGCCATTAACTTTAGGTCTTCTAGGACGATGCGAGACATGGAATTATTAGAAGTTTTTATTTCATGTGATATGATGTTTTTGTTTGCGAAAAAGATTTCTCTCAAATCGTTCCTTTACAGCTTTGTAAGTTTTTTTTTGGAATACTTTATATATATATATATATATATAAATTATATATATATATAATATATATATATATATATATATATATATATATATATATATATATATATATATATATATATATATATATATATATATATATATATATATATATATATATATATAGGCATATTTGTATAAACTGTACTGTAACTAGTGAGGATATAGTCAACCACCTCACAAGGCTAGCGTAGTTCCATAACCTCCTAAGTTTCCTGCTGATCACATGAGAACTGGTATAATAAGAAAATTAATTTAGGTTAAGTTTAGGTTATGGTTAATTAGGGTTTGGTTAAGGTTAGGTAGGTACCCTGAATCGGTAGTCACAGTAACAGTATCCTACAAATTTGCCAATAATATATATATATATTATATATATATATATAATATTATATATCTATTATATATATATATATATATATATATAGTAATATATTATATATATATATACTATAAATATTATATACTATATTATAATATATATATATATATTTGACTGGAATGCCCTTATGAATACACACTAAAAGTGCACTTTTTAATTTTTTAAAAATAATACAGTAAAGATCGAGTGTTAACACAAAACTATCAATACCACAATTACAACATATTTATTTACGATATCTAAATTATATTAGGTGTCCAACTAGCTTTCGCCGCATAGTAACGCGCCCTCCTTCGGTGGGATGTTGAAACAGAAAAAGAAGCTTCCTGCGTTTAAAGAGAGTCTGAAAAGTAATGAAAACAATTTTTTCAAAGTTTGGAATGGTTTGTAGATGATGCCAATTTTTTATCGATATTCTTGAAAATTTTTGTACTTTTCAT
>JABUQX010093206.1:17500-22500 GCA_015478945.1 Trachelipus rathkii | reverse complement strand
TATCTATATATATATATATATATGTTTTATTAATATATGTGTGTAAAAGGAATATATATATATATATTATATATATGAATATTTGATGATATCTATATATATATATATATATATATATATATATATATGGTAAATTATTATAGGGGAGTACGTAGGGCATCCGAAGAGATGAGATTACTCCCCAGTGAGCATATACGGAGTGTTAGCGTACATTGCAAGTGCACTCCAGTGCCAATTGGTTCGACCCTCTAGCGCTCATATCCACATTCTTCTTACACTGAACTACACTTACACTCACACTTACACTTACACTTACTTCTTAAACTCTCTTTTATCAAACACTATAAAAAACAACACTTTCTTTAAAAAAAATAAACCAAAATGGTAAACACAGATTAGCAATCAAGAAGCCTAGAGGACGCTTCCAAAATAACCTTTATGCAGCCCTCCCCACACTTTCGCCACTTGGGAAGTTGACGGATAAAGGGGGGGGGTTAATGCTGTCTCGAAATTGCGGGGCAGTTTTAATGCACGGATTATTTTTCCTTCATTAATTTCAGCAACACCTTCGCGGCTTTTGCACTAATTTCACACTGGTTGAACATCACCTCTCCTCCATAAACTTCAGTCTTATTCCTTAAACTAAAATGTAGAATGTTTGAAGCTTTCCGAGCAGAAAAACCCTGACTATGTTTCCCTCTTAACTATCTATATCTTCAATTTTTAAACCAAATTAATTTGCTCTCGTGTCTCTATTTGTAGTTTTCCGAAATCTACCCTATGGCTCAGCTATTATGTCAATCTACAACTAAATTTATCTTTTTTTTTAATAAAAAGTTCACACCTCACGAGCATAGCCCTATTAAAGGAGGGGAACTTCTCTAAGTAATTTCTATATATTATCTGGACTAGGGATCGAACCCAGGCCGTTGCTATGCGACTCTGTCGCTCTACTGATTGAGCCACTGTAGAGGCATGTTCTGTATATCTGTCTACTAACTCAATTGACTATCCTAAATTCTTCTACTACTTAATTAAACTGTAAATTAAAACACATTCTCTTTCTTCCCCAATTTCCTAGAAATCATCATTCTTTTCGATTTCAACGTTCACTAACGGGAATGGATTTCGTCTTATTCTCAAGATACAGCTGGTGAACTTGATTACCGCTATTATATCCATAATGGATTCGAACATTTGGAGCAGCTCCTTAATCGTATCCCAAATCGTTTTTGAGATGAATCCAACATTCTAGACCTTTTCCTAACCTCAACCCCTTATCCTTATTCTATTAAACCTTTCCCTCCTCCGGGTGCTTCCGATCACCTTCTTATCAACGTACCCTGCTCTATCTCTTCAGATTTTTCACGGCGGGAAAACATTTCCAGCACTTCGATCACGTGAACTGATCGAACTTGCAGTCGTAGATCTTTGATCTCCCATGGAATGAATACTACTTTGGTGGGAGGAGCTCATCGAAGTTTGCAGAAGGCATAACCGAGGTAGTTCTCTCTGGCATGGAGGAGTACACTTCATATTCTTTCCCATCAACTAAACCTAACAAACTTTAGTTTAATTCTGCTTATTCTCCTGTTATTCGCCGAAGGAAAAATGACTTCATGAATTACCGTCGTTTTGAAGCTCCAGAAAGTCATGGAGCTTATATTTCATCCCGATTCAAAAATATAAGCTCCATGAGTTTCTGGAGCTTCAAAACGAAATCTATTCTTCGTAGCACTAAAAACTCTTTCTGGCATTTTGCAAAGAATGTCACAACTCTAACTTTGTTTCTTCCTCTTTCTCTCCTCTAGTGTCTTCAGACGGTATACCTTCTACTATGCCTTCTGCTAAGAGGAGGGTTTTGCTTTTTCTCCGGGCTGAGCCCAGTTTAGCCCCAAACTTAAAATGGACCCAAAATTCTTAATTTTCATCCAACTTTGATCAAATTTAAAGCAAACCTCAGCTTTTTCTTGTGTCTAAAACGTCGTTTAAGAATGTTTTTTGTGTGTCTGTAATAATTTCTGTTGAATTTTCATTTTTTGAAAATTATGGGTTTAACGTTTTTCGATACCCGCCCTACTATTTTCTTGTCGAATGCTTTCAAACTGATATATTTACCAAAGATTGAACCTAATTACCTACAACAACTAGTCGGAATGAATGTTCCGATATTTGGAGTCAAAATCCAATCACGAATGGTTCGCACTTTTGCGCATCGAAAATTCATATTCATATTTTTGTTTTCATTTTTGAATAGGTCGAAGAGAGTTATTGGCAATGCATATATATTTTTCTTATCTTTGAGCTAACACTTTTTTTGGTGTTGGGGTAGTTGGTACTGATCTGCAATCGAAATTTAGTGATTATGGGAGAGATGACACTTTATTTTATTTTTGAAGATTATTTTTTTCTTAGAGAGTTTGTGGAGTGAGTTTGGATTTGTCCTTTTGGAACAAATAAGTAAAAAATAAAACAAAAATAACTATGTATTGTTTGGTAAAAATTTCAAAAGATATATTAATAAATAATTTTATTTTTTAATTTTTTATATTTTAACAAAAAAAATTATATAAGTATAATTAAAAAGATGTATCTCTCCGACCATGCAGATCGGATGACCAGAAAAATTTTGTTTGCATTTTTCAATTTCAAAAGAAAAAGAAAAATAGGTTTTGAAATTGACTATTCATCGGATTTGGGGTCAAATATCAATATATCTTTCCGATAGGTTTTAGGTAATAGTCCAATCTTTTTATACTTCAAGTTTTAAGACATTTTGAAAAAAAATTGAAGGGCGGGTATCGAAAAATGTCAAAAACATAGATTTTCAAAAAATGAAAATAAAAAAGAAATCATTACAGATACACAAAAACACGCGAAAACGACGTTTTAGACGTCAGAAAAAAACTGCGATTTGCTTATTATTTTATCAAAATTGGCTGAAAATTAAGAATTTTGGGTACATTTTAAGTTTGGGGCTAAATGGGGCTGAGCCCGGAGCAAAAATCAAACCCCCCCCCCTTAAAGTTGAACTCATCGCTCAAATCTTTGCCTCTAATTCAACTTTAGGCGATTCCGGAGCTGTTGCTATTCCCCCACCCATTTCAACTTATTTATGTCTAATATTTTAATTTCTTCTAAAGATTTTATTTCTGCTCTCTCTCTCTCTCTGAACTAAGTACTAAGAAGGCGTACGGTCCTGATGGTATTCCTAGTTTGATTTTTAGAACTTCTGCTTTCGAGCTTGCACCTTGGCTTGGTAAACTATTCCGTCTTGGCCTTTCAACTTTGACCTTCCCTTCCTGTTGGAAATGTGGTCTCATTTAGCTTGTACCGAAAAAAAGAGGACCCCTCTCAACCATCCAACTATCCATTCAACTTTCACTTCTGTTCTTTTAAAGGTTTTCGAATCTATCCTTAAGAGGAAGATTTGGAAACATCTCGATTATTATAATCTTATCTCTGGTCACTAGTTTGACTTTCGTAAGAAGCACTCTACTGGTGATCTTCTTTCTCTTCTTTCTGATTCCTGATATTTTTCCTTACTGGTGATCTTTTTCTCTTTTTTTCTGATTCTTGGTCCTCTTCCTTACTGGTGATCTTCTTTGTCTTATTTCTGATTCTTGGTCCTCTTCCTTGCTGGTCATCTTCTTTCTCTTATTTTTCTGATTCTTGGTCCTCTTCCTTACTGGTAATCTTTCTCTTCTTCTGATTCATGGTCCACTTTCTTACTGGTGATCTTCTTCCTGATTCTTGGTCATATTCCTTACTGGTAATCTTCTTTCTCTTCTTTCTGATTCTTGGTTCTCTTCCCTTCGGCATTTCGGTGAATCTCTTGCCATGGCTCTAGACATATCTAAAGCCTTCAATAAAGTCTGGCACATAGCTCTGATTTCTAAATTTTCATATTTCGGTATCCTTCTCTCTGTGACCATCTCTATGATTTTTTATCCGATCGTTCTATAATAAATACTGTAGACTCCCACTGTTTATCCTTTAGATCTATAAATAGTGGTGTTCATCAGGGTTCTGCTCTATCTTCAACTCTCTCTCTCTCTCTCTCTCTCTCTCTCTCTCTTCTCTCTCTCTCCTCTCTCTCTCTCTTTCTCTATTACTTCACTTATCCACTCCTATGCTGAGGACTCCATCCTTCATTACTCTTTTTATATTGTAAAATGTTAATCTCAATAACAAATAACTTGCGCTAGAAAGGCAGCCTTGGAGCAACTAACGTCTGTTCTTTCATGAATTTCTAATTAGGACATTGAGAACAAGGTTGTTTTCAATGACTCAAAAACTCAGTTCCTTCATCTTTCTACTCGACATAATCTTTCGCACAACCACCACAAAATCATCTTCGAAATCACACAACTCAAACCTTGCGTCTGTCCTTAATAATAATTGGTGTTTCTTTTTCTCGTGATCTTAATTGGAAGGATTACATTACTTCTCTCTCTAAACAAGCTTCTAAGAGGTTGGGTATCCTGAGGGCCCCTTCAGAATTTCTTCACGCTACCCCAGTTGCTTGCTCCTTATAGAGATGTCGTTCACCCCTGTATGGAGAATGCCTCACACATCTGGGATGGTTCCACTCACACAGCTTTCTTTTAAATGGTGGAGTCTAAGGCTTTTCGTATTATTAATTTTCTTTCTCTCAATAACTCTCTCTAGAATCTCTCTACCCGTGGAATTGTTGTGTCACTCTATTTATTCTATCGCTATTTACAATGGACATTGCTTTTTTGAGCTCTCAGCTCGCATACCTCCTCCAATGAGGAGGGGTCATGCGACAAGCCTTTCTATACAGTCTCATCTTTTCTCTATCAAACTCTCTGACCCTGGACTTGACAGCAAAGCTCAATCTTATATATACTCCAACGGTAAATTTTGACACACACTCCCTTTACATATTTTCCCCACCGACCTTTGAATTGTGGACTTTCAAACGCCGTGTATGGGGGCACGTCGGCCTTTAAATTAGCTCTGATATATATATATAT
>JABUQX010093206.1:0-10000 GCA_015478945.1 Trachelipus rathkii | reverse complement strand
ATGGCGAAGACGTTGTCATCCAAATTCCAGTTCTTCTGTGATTATATATATATATATATATATTAAATATATATATTAATATATATATATATATATATATATATATATATATATATATATATATATATATATATATATATATATATATATATATATATATATATATATATATAATATATATACTATATATATATTATTATATATATATATATGTGGAAGTATATAATAGTTTTTATAATATATTGCTTAAAAATAGATGTATATAGAAAACAATTTATATTAACACCAAGAGAGAAAAACACTAAAAGGAATATGTTGCTTTAATAATAAACTGTTGTGTGAAAGAGTGGTTTTCTACTACAAATTCAACTGAAGCTTCCATGTATAATAACTAAAAAAAAATAATATATAAATAGAGCAATTGCGTATCTATATAAGTCTTACCTTGGATTTGTTGTTTTTCAAAGATTTTTTGCTTTGATGTAGTTCTTGAAGCCCTAAGATAACTCAGCATTATGGCTTTAGTCAATTAGCACTTTCAATAGTAGGTAAAATGGTAAATTGATAGAAAGGTATTAGGCAAAGAGAATTGAGATAGAATGATAGTTGAAAATATTTGAAAAAATATATTATTAATTTGTTGCTTTGAGATTCCTAGCTTTTTTTATCTATTAAATTTGTACTTTCACATAGCGTGGCAAATTAGGACCGCTACTGAATCAGTAATGAACCTTATTGTTTTTTAGAGTCTAGTGAATTCTGGCAATTATACCCAATAATGGCAAAGTACAAAATCCACTAAATATAAGATAATATAAGTTTAAGCATATATGAATTTTTATATCCAATATCTAAATACAGTTGTAATATAAATGTAGCTTCACAATGTGACTACTTAGTTTATAATTATTGTCATTGCTTTAGTGTCATTCGGTTTGGAATCGAACTAAAGTAAAGTTGTGACTTATAGCAGATTTTTAAGTTAATAAAAGCTAAAGAAAACTCTTACTTTTCTTCTCAAATAGCTCAATTTTATTAACTTAATGTCTAACTCTACTATTCAAGGAATTCAAAGCCTGAAGCCAGAAAAATTGGATATTTCTCCTACGGCTTCTGAGGCTTCTCGATTGTTCAAGCATTGGATGTTCGTCTTTTCAAGATTTAAGGCCTCCATTAAAGGAAATAACGATGTTTATCTTGGAGCTCTAGCAAATTGTTTGTCAGCTGAGAACTTCGAAATCATCTGCGAGTGTGAAGATTATGAAGAGGCTATAAACAAGTTAAAAAGAGCTTTCATTAAGCCTACAAATGAAATTGTAGCAAGACACAGGCTGGTGACAAGAACACAGGGAACTAATGAATCTATTGATGAGTTCTTACTGTCCTTGCAGGCACTTAGTGTAGACTGTAATTTCAAAGAAGTTACTGCTGAAGTTTATCGTAATGAATACATACGGGATTCTTTCATCTCCGGACTATCTAGCTCATTAATACGCACTAGACTCTTGGAGAATAAAATTATAACTTTAAATGAAGCCGTTGAAAAAGCAAGAACTCTAGAATTAGCGTCTAAAGATGCAAAGACTTTTGAAGCTAGATTAAATGGATACGAAAACGAAAATTTCGATAAAGTTGCGACGGTTCATTCTTCTTATTCCGATAATGATAAAAAACCTATTGAGAATATAGATCAGGATCATTTGGCAATAGTTGGCAAGAATAAAAATCAGAAATTATGTTCATTTTGTGGGAACTTATCGCACGAAAGATCTAGCTGTCCTGCTCGTGATTGTGTATGTTTTAAATGTCAAAAAAGAGGTCATTTCTCAAAGGTATGTAGGAATAGGAAAAATGTTAACATTAATGCGTCAATACTTAAAGAAAGTCTTTCACTAGTACCAGGTTCTCTGAAGAGATCATCTATTGAAGTTTTGCTGAATGGAAAGGTTGTGGAAGGTTTCATAGATACAGGAAGTTCTGCAAATTTTATTGATAATTCTGTAGTTGCAAAGTTAAAATTACCTATGATAGGGACGAGATGTCAAATATCTATGGCGTCTACAAGTATGTGGACAGAAATAAAAAACTATTGTATGTTAAGCCTGAAAGTTAATGGAAAACTATATAATAATATCAAATTTCTGGTTCTTCCTAATTGTTGTGCCGACGTGATCTTGGGTATTCCTTTTCTTAATTTACATGGTTCTGTGAAATTGAAATTTATCGGATTGTACAAAGAGTTAACCATGGGGTACAGAAAACCGGAAGTTAGTTCTATAGTAGCACTAAGAATAGACCCGCCTCGAGTATTTTCAAACTTGTCACCTGAGTGTAAACCTATAGCGACAAAATCACGTAAGTTCAAAACTTCTGATTTGGATTTTATTAAATCGGAAGTAGATAGGATGTTGAAGGAAGATATAATTGAGAGTAGTAACTCCCCTTGGAGGGCTCAAGTGCATGTTGTTGAAAATAAAACTAAGAAGAGACTGGTAGTGGATTGCTCAGAAACTCTAAATAGGTTTGCCTATTTGGATGCTTGTCCATTACCGAATCTAGAGGATTTAACAATTTCTTGTTATAAGTATTTTAGTACTTTGGACTTGAGAAGTGCTTACCATTGTGTTCCTCTTCACTCTGATGACAAAGTTTATACTGCATTTGAAGCGAATGGCGAGTTATTTCAGTTTAAAAGATTGAGTTTTGGTCTTACAAATGGGGTATCATGTTTCCAGAGAGTTATGAACTCAATTATTAATCAAAACGGTCTTAAAGATTGCTTCGCTTACTTAGATGATGTTACAGTTTGTGGTAAGAATAAGGAGGAGCATGACCAGAATTTGTCCAAGTTCTTGAAGGTGGCTCATCAGTATAATATGACCCTTAACGAAGATAAATGTATTTTTCCGAAAGAAACTATTTGCGTTTTGGGGTATGAAATTCGAGCAGGGGAACTTAGATTAATAGGTTTGTTTGCGTACTATTCTCGATGGGTGTCTCGATTTTCTCAACGAATAAGGCCTTTAATAGAAACTAATATTCCGTTGAATGCTTCTGCCCAAGAAACTATTAAAGATCTCAAAGATGCTATATGCAGCTCTGTTAAAGGCAGTATAGACGAAAACGAGCCGTTTAGTGTAGAAACTGACGCCTCGGAATCAGCTATTGCGGCAACTTTAAGTCAAAATGGCAGACCTGCTGCCTTCTTTTCGATAACTCTAAATTCATCTGAAAGGAAGCATTGTGCGGTTGAAAAGGAGGCATATGCTATAATAGAGGCTATTCGTACTTGGCGTCATTATTTATTGGGGAAAGCCTTTACTCTTATAACTGATCAAAAATCGGTTTCGTTTATGTTTGATAATAGTAAAAAGGGTAAAATTAAAAATGAGAAAATTGCTAGGTGGAGGTTAGAATTGATGCCTTATAAATTCGAGATAGTTCATCGTGCTGGGTCATTAAATGCTGCTGCCGACGCCTTATCTAGAACTTACTGCTCTGCAGTAAACGATGATAATTTAATGGAATTACATAATCGGTTATGTCATCCAGGAGTAACTCGTCTGATGCACTTTGTTCGTTCGAGAAATTTGCCTTACTCAGTGGAAGATGTTAAGAAGATTCTTGCCAAATGTAGAACGTGTCGCAAATTAAAACCGAAATTTTATATTCCAGATCACCAAGAGCTTATACGAGCCTTACGTCCGTTTGACAGGATTAGTATGGATTTCAAAGGACCGCTCCCTTCGGTATCAAAAAATAGATATTTGTTGATCGTTGTCGATGAATTTTCTCGTTTTCCTTTTGCGTTTCCTTGCTCAGATATGTCTGCTTCTACAGTTATTAATTGCTTAATTAAGCTATTCTCTGTTTTTGGACTTCCTGGATATGTTCATTCGGATAGGGGTAGTTCATTCATGTCTTCAGAAGTAAAGGATTTTTTGTATTCAAAAGGAGTGAATACTAGTAGGACTACTCCATATCATGCTATGGGAAATGGTCAATGTGAACGTTATGTGGGAATAATCTGGAAAACTGTTACACTGGCTTTGGAATCAAAAGGGCTTCAAATTAGTGATTGGGAGAAAGTACTGGATGATGCTCTTCATTCGTTGCGTTCACTATTGTGTACCTCGACAAACAGTACTCCGCACGAACGTTTATTTAACTTTCCAAGGAAAACAGCTTCTGGTCAATCATTACCAACTAGGTTGTTGTCGCCTGGTAAGGTACTTTTAAAAAGGTTTAATCGGCGTAAGGATGAACCTTTGGTACAGGAGGTGGAACTATTGGAATCGAACCCTAGTTATGCTCACGTTCGTTTTCCAAATGGTAGAGAAGACACTGTATCTCTTAGGGATCTAGCACCGGCTGAAGAAACAAATATGGAAGGTAACCTGTAAATTAAAGGTGTAGGGGGGAAGATTTGTAATATATAATGTAGCTTCACAATGTGACTACTTAGTTTATAATTATTGTCATTGCTTTAGTGTCATTCGGTTTGGAATCGAACTAAAGTAAAGTTGTGACTTATAGCAGAATTTTAAGTTAATAAAAGCTAAGAAAACTCTTTGTTACTTTTCTTCTCAAATAGCTCAACGGTACTAAATAAAATAAAATAGAAGACATAAGTGAAAGTATATAATAGTTTTTACATCCTAAAATATAAAACTAAAATAGAAGATATATATATATATATATATATATATATATATATAGTATATATATATAATTATATATAATATATATATATATATTATAATACTATATATATATATAATATACTATATATATATAATATATGTGTGATAGTATATAATAGTTTTATACATGATGACCAAAAGAATTTTCTTAAAAAAATCTTTTTGAATAAAAACAACGATAAATCTATTGCTGAAAAGAAAAGCAGATCCAATAAAATTATTAGTAAATTTATGAATTTAAGTGAGAATATGCAGCCTTTTTCATATATGACGAAAGAATAAACTGTTTATCAAAGAAGATGATTTGGAATATTTCCTAAATAAAAATCCTCCTTTAGATTTACTTAGCATCAGGTCGCAGAATATATTTATCAGGTTTGGTCTTTCTCAAGAATCGTTCCTACAAACTGGATCATGTTGATTGGCAAAATCAAGAAGGTTCATGAAAAGGGAAAGTAGAATTTTGTAGCTATTAAAGGGTCGTAAACGACAAATCAACAGAAATATTAGCAAAATTAATGGAAGAATTTAGTGACAAATTTTCCAAAAAACGAAGAACAAAACCAATTTGTTTTACAGGTAAACTAGATAACTAATAATGATAAAATCTATCACTTTTTAATTTTGTAATACATTTCTATATAATTTTTCATATAGTTTTATATGTTTTTAAATAAATCGAAGTTTTAAATATAATTCTTTGGTAATTTGGGAGTTGGAACTAAATACGTAAATTAAATTAATCTTTCTTCTAATTATTTAAGGATGTGCAAGACTATCGAAAAACATACTCGGGCTATATCCGTGATACACTGAAAAAGAAAAAATAATAGGCAAAGTTCTTATTCTCGTGTAGGTGGGTATGGGTTCACTTGCCTTGAGCTCGTGATAACCTGAAGGGACGGCATTTGCCCTTCGTTGGTGAGGTCCGCTCTCAAAAAAAAAAAAAAAATGAATAAATAAAAATAAAAAAAATAAATAAATAAATAAATAAAATATTGTAGGTGTACGAATGCACATTCTATTGCTTCAATTACTATATTCAAAACGTTATTTTTTTTATGTTATTGTCTTTTTCGATATGTTAGGAATAGTGAAGGATGCATAAAGATTCAAAATGATCTTGATAACCTTCTTGGTGGGCAGATAGTGGCAAATGAATTTTAAAATAGTAAAAAGTTGGTACTTAAAAAAAAAAGTTTTAACTACGATATTAATGGGGATTGGCTTGAGTCTGTGGACCAAGAAAAAGATTTAGGTGTGATTATAAGCAGTAATTTGAAAGTAGCTAATCAGTGTTTGGAAGCTAGAAATAAAGCTAATAAGATGCTGGGAATAATAAATCGCAATGTTTACAAGAGCAAGGAAGTAATAAGTAAACTGTATAATAGCTATGTTAGGCCAATAATAGAGTATTGTGCACAAGTTTGGGCCCGCCCATATTTAAAGAAAGACTTAGATTTGCTAGAGCGAGTGCAATATAGGGCAACAAGGATGATTTCTGGGTTCGAAGGTAAGAGCTATAAGGAGAGGCTGAAGGAGTTAGGAAATGTTTTTCTTGTAGAAAGGAGATTTTATCAGAGGGGACATGATACAAGTCTACAAAATTTATACATCTATTGATAACAGAGACCAATATATTTTTCATAGTAGAGCATAGGACAGGTGACCAGGGGGCATAAAAAGAAATAAGAAGAAAGCAATGCCATCTTGATATAGAAAGCATGCTTTCAGTAATAGGGTGGTTATTTTGGATAGTCTGCCAAAGGATATTGATTGATAGTAGCTCTCATTTGCAATTTTTAAAAAAAGGGTTGGATAGGGTATATGGATGGGTTTGGGTATCATATATATAATATTTAGATGAAGCCAAATTGGCGAGTTTTAGTTGCAGTAGTTATTAGATGTCAGACTGCATGATGACATCAACTTAGTTATAGCGTGTGGATTGGTTTGGGTATCAATATATATCATTAGTTTTGAATAAGCCAAATTGGTGGAATTTGTAGTTACAACAAATTGACAAGCCTAGGGTGCTTTGTGGATTTGGCATGAGCAAGTTTGGTTAGTGGGTTGACTACTGGACAGTCTCGACAGGCCATGTGGCTTTTTTTTACTGTCTCTATATTCTTATTGTCTTCATTAATGTCTTAATTATGTTAACTGGGCGAAGTGGGCATCACACATAATTTAAAAGATTCAATGTAAAAATATTTAAATAATTTAAATGGTGGTAAAGTAGGTAAAATAACAGAAAATAGTTATAATAATAAATTTCTTAAAAAAAATAAATTTAAAAAAAACTTTTATAAGCCCCCTAGTTAGCTATAAGGAATGATCATATTTTGGAGTTTTTTTATTATTTTTATTTTTTTTAATTTTTTTTTCATAATAAGTATTTGAACATATATATATATCTATATGGATGTCTCTTCATATTATTATATATTATTTTATACTTTCTTTCATTTTTTCTCCATTTACCAATTTTTACCACCTCAGATTTTTTCATTTTTCAATTTTTTTAAGCAAAATAAAATATTATAATACAGTTTTTCATTATTCTTTTTACCTGTAATTCCTCTTCATAAACTATTTTTACAAATATATAAATAATTAAATATATCTACATATATCAAAAAATTGTAGTTGTCACCTATAATTTTTATTTCTGAAAAATTTTGAAAAAGTTTTACCATTTTACCCCGTTTTACGATATATACGTATATATTATATATATATATATATATTTATTATATATATAATATATATATATATATATATATATTATATATATATATATTAATATATATTATATATAATATATATATATATATTTAAGGCTTATGCCCTGAAGCTTAGGCCTAGTTTTTGTAACTGGCTTATTTTTCCTTACAGGTTTAAAATGGATCACATTTATAGGACTAGTAAATGCAAAAGCTTTATTCAAAAAAATATTCTCTTAATTTTTTAATAAAATCGGTGTTATATTCGTCTATGACTTAAGGTTTTGAAGCGAAATATTTGTTTAAAAGTGAGGCAACTTTTAGTTCATATTCAATATTCTGCCTTAAAATTCTTTTTTAAGGTAACACCAAACTATGTCTAAGCAACTAAGAATGTGAAATGCGTTGAAAATTTATTCAACATGAGAAAAATAAATTTTTCAAACTTCAAAATCCAACTTGTAGTATATTCATAATAGTTATAAAGGAAATCTACGGTTGGAACTAAATCAACTCTCTATTATGTTAATTCGCAATTGGGAGTTCTAACGAATTGGAGCCTTAGTTAATGCAGCAGTTCCCACTTTAAAAAACAGAATAATTTGGTCAGTGGTAGGCTCTATTGATATTATAAATTGTCATACATAGTATTGTTATTAAAATAAGTAGTGCCTGAGAAATCTTTTATGGTATTGAATTATTTTATTATGGAATCTTTGTTATATGTAATATATATATTTATATAATATATATATATTATATATATAATATATATATATATATATATATATATATATATAATCAATATAATATATATATAATATATATATATATATATAGTCAAGCACGTAAAAATTACTCCACTAAAAATGGTATACAAAAACTAACCCACCCCATAAAATTTTTTTTAATAATGTATTTGAAACACAATAGTATATCGACCATTAAATTAATTGATACTCGTAATAGATGTGTATAATCATAATTAATTTTTTGGATTAGTTTCATTTATATTATTCGGAATTTTTTTTTTTTCAGAAAATTTTTTTAAAAAAATGAAAATTTTTTTCACAGATTTTGCCAGATTTTGGTTCTTTTAAGCCTTAATAACCTGTGGAAACGCAATGCAAAATATGTTACCTCTAACATTGGATAATTGAAAGATGCTGCAATAGTTGATCAAGGTTACAATATCCTATTTGTGTGAAGTTTTTGGTGCAACCCCCCGAAACACAACACATACTGACCATTGGACCCTCAAAACTTAAAACCCACATGGGCACAAAAAATAACCCACTTTCAACTAGTTTCAAAATCATTATTCACATGAATAATATAGAGTATTAATAGAGTATTAGCATATTTTAGAGTTTTTTTTAATTTTTTTCATAAATATTGTAGGCAAAATGCAAAAAAAAAATTTTTTGACATAAAAAATAACCCACATGCACAAAAAGTAACCCACCTTCAAAAAAAACTCAAAATCAGTATTCACGTGGATAATATAGAGTATTATCATATTTAAGTTTTTTTTTCACCAATTTGGTATAGAGACCTCTGAAAAAAATATCAAAAGAACATAGGAACACACTTGAATACTTTTACCTGTGTTCTGTTGACCATAACAAATATATAATAAAATGGAATTGGTATTTAATTTTAATTTTTTAATTAAAATACAGCATAAAATACCTAAAAACATTATTTATTAAACTTAAACAATGATTTATTAGGGGGTTTCAAGGGTGGGTTATTTTTTGTGTCCATGTGGGTTATTTTTTGTGTCC
The DNA here is from genome assembly GCA_015478945.1 of Trachelipus rathkii. Lineage (NCBI taxonomy): Eukaryota > Metazoa > Arthropoda > Malacostraca > Isopoda > Trachelipodidae > Trachelipus > Trachelipus rathkii. The sequence goes on along the minus strand of JABUQX010093206.1, from coordinate 784 downwards.
CTTAAATTTTTAATTTAATATTAATTTTTAAATTTTATTTTTTTTTATTAAAAGATGGCCTAAAATACCAAAAAAAATTATTAATAACATTTTAATGATCATTTATACTTTATATGAGGGGTTTCAAGGGTGGGTTATATACTTTATATGAGGAGTTTCAAGGGTGGGTTATTTTTTGTGCCCAGGTGGGTTATATTTGTGCTTTTGGGTTATTTTTAAAAAAATTTTATTTTTATTTTCTAAAATTTAAAGAAATCACCGAAATCAAATTTCCTTCATAGCTGTTATACCTTAGACCTAGCCGCGATTAACCCATGTTTTGGAACTTTCCAAAGTTGTTTAGTTTGGGAGTAATTAATGATTGAAAAAAAGTGGGTTAGTTTTTACGTGCTTTGACCTATATATATATATATATATATATATATATATATATATATATAATATAATATTATATATTATATATATATATATATATATATATATATATATATATATATATATATATATATATATATATATATATATAAACAAGGAAGGTGCCAAATATAAATTGGCTGGGCTACAAATTTGGGTTCAAGTGAGTGTAATCAGAGTTACTTCTTCTGTCTTAAAGTAATGGTGTCATCATTTGTTCGGGGGGAGGGACAAATTCTTTTGACAGGGTGGGGAGAGTCTTGGGGCAAGTCTGTCTATATTCCCCTGAAGGGAAGAATGGTTTTACACGGAAAGGATGGGATAGCATTGTCTGGCGGCTGGTTTGACGGGCCCATCGCAGTGACCCACA
>JABUQX010093205.1:0-13354 GCA_015478945.1 Trachelipus rathkii | reverse complement strand
TCTCCCCGGAGGGGGGAATTAGTCCTACCCCTTAGTTCCGGAAGGCCGAGAGACCCCCGACTCCTGCCATCGGTGCGGTATACCCTTGGGGATATTCTTTAGTTAAAAGAAAAAGCAAAATTTAATAGAAAGTCTATTTATTTTAACGAGTAACGGATAAAAGGTCTCTAAACAGGCCCTCTAATCATATTACTATAATTATTAACAATAATTTTTTTTATTTTTTTATTTTTTTTACATCATTTTCTGAAATGTCCAAAAATGTAGCTGTAGCTATTGTAGTTTTTTGAGATATAATTTTTTTTTATTTTTATTTTTTTTTTTATACATTTCCGCACTAAAATTGGACCAGCATTCCAGCAATGTATTCCTTCCGGTAGCTGTTGTAGTTTTGAGATATGGATTGTGGCTCTTCTAGAGGCTGACCATATATATATATATATATATATATATATATATATATATATATATATATATATATATATATATATATATATATATATATATATATATATATATATATATATATATTTATTTTTTATTATTAGTTTTATATTTATTATATATATATATATATATATATATATATATATATATATATATATATATATATATATATATATATATATATATATATTCAGTGTTGTTGTTGTTTGCTACATTTCCAATATAAACATATATCCAATTTATTTCACTTAAAATAATTTATTTAACCTACTTGCCTCATTTTTTATATATTATAGCAGACAACGGAAACGTATTTAGGTCTATAATCCCATTTTCTTTTTTCTTTGCGTCGCATAATTTTCCTAACAATATCAAGAGTTTATTAAGATGTAAATAAATCGTTTTTTAAGTCTTAAATTACAGCATGCAGGTGCCTTTGCGAATAAGATATAATTCCCTTGTCTTTCATTTTCTACCAAAATAAGAAAGGGGACGTTGGGATGAGGGGGGAGGGAAGAGAAACTATTCTCACATATCCCTCCTCAAATTTGCTGTGTGTCAGGACTCGCAATATTTCTTACCTATTTCCTTACTTGTACAGCAGATACAGATACAGAGAGAGAGAGAGAGAGAGAGAGAGAGAGAGAGAGAGAGAGAGAGAGAGAGAGAGAGAGAGAGAGAGAGAGAGAGAGATGCAGTATTTTTTGTCTCTTTTAAAGAAAATTTAATGGCATCATCTCGAAAAAAAATTCATACAGACTGATAATATCGGGTTTAAAGACTGTAAAAAATATATCACTTCTATATATAGAGAAAATAAGAAGAAAAGAATGAATGAAACAATAGTTTTCTAAAAGACTTTTAAATGACACTTTTTTTTAAGTTTTGATTTTAATAACCAGTTTAATCATTTTCGACAGCAGTGAGAAAGAGCATAGTATATATATATATATATATATATATATATATATATATATATATATATATATATATATATATATATATAGTAGTATATATATATATATATATATATATATATATATATATATATATATATATATATATATGGCCAGCATACCGAAAGCCACATGCATGCAACTTTAAAACTATAACAGTTACAGGAAAATAAATACATTTTGATTTCAGCAAGTAATTTCATCGATGAAACTTAAAAACAAATTCTCCCCTTAATATTTATTAATAACAATTCTTAAATATTAGTATAATCTTAGGTCTGGCAAGAGTACGCTCTGATCAACCTTCCATTCCTGCGGTAATACGAGAGCAAGAGTTACCAAATATGGTTTTTTTTATTTGCTCTGGTGTGAAAATGTTATTTTTCTTTTTATTTCCTTTTTAGGTAGTTCGAGCTGACGGAGGGACAAAGGGGGGACGAAGTCCCCATCGTCCCCTCGGTGCCGAGAAACCCCGACTCTGTCCATCTTTGTAGTTTACCCGTGGGGTACACTTGTCAAAAAGAAAAAAATTCAACATTTGACACCTTTGCGTGCTCACTCGTACTCGATCTCCTTCGTATTCTCAAAAACGGTAATTATTATACAAGTATTCCAACATTTTTAACAATTTGAACTTTAAAAAGCTGCTATTTTTTTTTTTTTTTTTATTTCATGGGTGTAAAATGTCTCCTGATTAATAAATATTTATTTTCCTGTAGCTGTTATAGTTTTTAGTTACATGTCTTTCGATGCTGACCTTTATATATATATATATATATATATATAATATATATATATATATATATATATATATATATATATATATATATATATATATATATATATATATAGTATATATATTTATATATATATATATATATATATATAAGAGAGGAACAGAATGGATACAGAAAGGGCAAGGGTTCGACGGACCTTATATTCGCCTTGAGTCAGATTGGAGAGAAGATGTATGAGTATAACTAACTGGAGGATCTATGAAGAGTTTATGGATTTAAGAAAAGCTTTTGACACGATACCTAGGAGTGGATTATGGATGGTATTGGAAGAGAGTTATGGAGCTGGGAGGGGATTGTGTGATGCACTGAAGAGTATTTGCAAAGTGGCAAAGTCCAATGTAAGAGCAGGGTATTAAAATGGAAATTGGTTTGAGGTGGCGAATGGGGTGCAACAGGGAAGTGAATTATTACCCTTATTGTTCATAGCGTATATTGATAAAGTCATTGAGGATGTTAATTGAGGAGGTGGGAGAAATGGAAGGAGAGATCATGGCATATGTGGATGATTGGGCGGTGTGGAGTGAGTAGAGAAAGAATGGAGAGAATAAGAGATGTTTCGCGGAAAAATTTATGCTAGGGGACTGCAGATGAATATTGAAATAAAGGGTGTGATGATGGAGAGCAGAGCAGGAGGAGGGTTGGGAGATTGTGGTGAATGAAAGCTTGAAGAAAGTTAAGGAATTTAAATATCTGGGTGGAATATATAAAGAGAACGGATAGAGCAGAGGATAACGAGGTTGGGAAGAGCGGCAATGGCTGTGTATCCTTTGATGAAAAACCAGTATATGGGTGTAGAGGTTAAAAGAAGTATTTACGAAGTATATATATATATATATTATATATATATATATAGTTATTATTATATATATTATTATATATATATATATATATACATATTGTTATTGGTTATTATATATATATATATATATATATATATATATAAATATATATATATATATATATATAGTATATATATATATATATATATATATATATATATATATATATATATATATATATATATATATATATATATATATATATTATATATATGTTATATATTTATATAGTATATATATATTATATATATATATATATATATATATATATATATATATATATATGTTTATATATATATATATATATATATATATATATATATTATGTGTTTGCTTATCCAACCCTTTTGTCTTTTTTCAACTTCTAGGTAATTTCTACCTAGAACCCGGACTAGGACTCGAACCCACGCCCTGTCATGCGACTCCTGTTGCCTATTTGATTGAGTAATATATATATATATATATATATATATATATGCTATATATTTTTTATATGGTTGTTGATATATATATATATATATACATATATATATTATATATATTATTACATATATTATTATTATTTCATATTTTATATATAAATATATTATATATAGATTATATTATATATATATTATTATTATATATATATATATATATATATATATATATATATATATATATATTATTATTATTATATATATATATATATATATATATATTATATATATATATATATATATATATTATTATATATATATTATTATATTATTATATATATATATATTATTACATATATATACATATATTATATTATATTATAAGAGCACAGCTAGCAATATACATACATATTATGAGTTGGTTGCATATATATATGCTATTATTATTATATATATATGTATATTAATATTATATATTACATATTACATATATATATATATATATATTATTATTTTTAATTATTTTAATATCTATTTTTATTATCCGGATTTGGACTAATGATATTTATATATATATATATATATATATATATATATATATATATATATATATATATATATATATATATATATATATATATATATAAATATTTTTTCTAATAGAAGGCATAATTTATTTAATTAAGAACAAAATTCATTTTATTCTATTATAAATTAGTTTTGTCACATCTTTTGCCTCATTTTTATATCTATATATATATATATATATATATATATATATATATATATATATATATATATTTTGTCTCATATATATATATATATAATGAAAACTCATTTACTCATAGGTCTATAATCCTATTTTCGTTTCCTTTGCCTCGCGTAATTTTGTTTACATTATCAAAACCTATTAAGAGCTAAATAAATCATATATATATTTCGTCTTAAATTGCATCATGCAGGTGCCTATAAGCTATAAGAATAACAAATAATTCCCCCTAACTTTCCTTTTCTTCCGAAATAATAAGTGAGACATTAGAAAGGGAGAGAAATCTCTTCTCAAAATATCCCCTCTCCACCCCTAAAATGAACATTTTCAAGGGGTAAATTGGCCGTTTGTCAGTGCTCGCAATATTTCTTACCTATTTCGTTACTTTTATAGGAGATAAAAAAAGAGATACTGCATTTTTTTCGAGTTTTTAATGATAATGTTCACTTCATCAGCTCGAAAATAAAGATTCATACGGACTGATAACATTGGGCTAAAAAGCTGTAAAAATTGTTGCTTTTATATTTTATAGAAAATAAAGAAAATAATTGATGAAACAGTAGTTTAAAATGACATTTTATCCCAAGTTGGGATTTTATAAACGTTTTAAATTGCGTAAGAGTATATATATATATATATATATATATATATATATATATATATATATATATATATATATATATATATATATATATATATATATATATATTTAGTATATTGACCTTGTAAAAAGTCTATATTTTTTAAGATGTTAAAATTTTCATGTTGTAAATGTTAAAAAAAACGAAAAGAAAAAATTTAAAAGATTTAAAACAACATAATACACCTAAACGCCCTAATAACAAATTGAACATTAAAGTCACCAAGTGTTTAAGGAATGTAGTGCCAAACTAGTATAATAAACATCCTGTTCCAGTCGTAGGAGGAGAGATCATAGATAAAAATATATATTAAATGAACTAATTTAACTATTAATTTTGGGTATTAATTCATGGGTAAGAGAGGGCTATATCTACGTGGGTCTCTAACCACCGCACGCCCTGACCCGCAAGTGGTGGATAAATATATAAATATTTACCTCAAACCAAATGCTATTTTATATTTTGTTGTTATCGTACATGTTTATAAAATGTTAAAGTCGTACTTCACGTAATTCACTATCGACAGTTCTCCTCTAGATCAGCGTTTTACAGAAATTTTCATATCTTTGCAATGAAAGTACGAAAATCCATTTTGTAAGAACAAAAATTGCAAATTCATTTCTATAAAATATATTCAGCTTGTCATATATTGTAACCTATAAAGTAGGTATACGATAATTAAAAAATAGGCATGTTAAATTTAATGTTTTCTTAATTTATTTCTATATAATATATTCAAAATGTCATATATTGTAACCTATAAATTAGACATATGATAAAAAAAAAATCATGCTAAATTTAATGCTTTCTTAATTTATTTCTATATAAAACATTCATCATGCCATGTAACCTTTAAAGTAGGTATACAGTAATAAAGAAAAAAGCATTTTATATTTGATGGCTTCTTGTTATTGCTTCCTTTTAACCATTATATTAATATTTGGTTGCAAAGTTGTTAAAATTATTTGAAGAGGTGAAGCTATGAATAAAAGGTTCCTCAACTTCGTTTTCTAGCATAAACTTTGTCGGGAATCTCTTGGATAATCGTCCCTAATTTTGGTCTAGCATTCATGGCTTTTTAATTAATATTTTATTAATTAATTTTTAAAATATATCGCAAATTTTCACTTTTTCAAAAATATTTTTGGGAAAGTTAAAAATTGCGATATTTTTTTTTTTTTTTTGATAACTTTTTTTGCATAATCATAAAACAAAATTTTTTATTTACATAATTTTTCGGCAAAATCATAAAAAAAATTTAATAAAATTTTCAAATTTTATATTTTTTTAAATATGTTCCATGATCAAAGGCAAAATGTCCCGTATATAAATAAGTGATCTAAATAAAAAATGTGCATCTCCCCCAATTACAGATGCCTTGAAAATTTCTTATTGATCGAATGCCCAGAAAAATAATTATCACAATTATTCAATCATTGCTGGGATCTGGTTTCAGATATCAAGAAAAGAGAACAATAATATTTTGGGTAATAGAAAAAGTTTAAAGTCATTTCAGGAAAAATTTTTACGGTATGCACGCCGAAATGATTAAAACATAGCTTTTTTTTAAGTGACAATGAAAAATAACAAAGACACAGAACAAAATCTGAAATCGACGATTTAGGGATTAGAAAAAGCTGCATTTTGCATTTTATTTGGTGAAAGTTGGATGAATATTAAGAAAATTATGACCGAAAACTCCAGAGCCAAAATCAAAAACAGCCCTCATGAATCTTTTATCAGTCAATTTATTTTTGTGATGCTCTATGAAAGGATAGGCAATCCACAAATCTTTTTTCGAATATCTCTATCTTTAAGGAAATTTATCTGAAATGCATAACCTATTTTTATGAAGCGGTCAAATTTCTTCGTGGACCGATGCCTGCCCCTGGACTTTCGGAAATATATCTGAAATGCATAGCCTATTTTTATTAAACGGTCAAATTTCTTCGTGGACCGATGACGGCCCCTGGACTTTCCGAAATATATCTGAAATGCATGGCCTATTTTTATGAAGCGGTCAAATTTCTTCGTTGACCGATGCCTGCCCCTGACTTTATGGAAATATATCTTGAAATGCATAGCTCTTATTTTTATTAAGAAGCGGTGTCAAATTTCTTCGTGGACCGATGCCGGCCCCTGGACTTTCGGTTAAGAAAGACTTCTCTATAGATAATTATCTAAGGAATTTTAAAAGAATCGGTTATGAGTGAACATACATACGGAAAAAAAGCCTACTTGTATATAAATTCATCAATATATATTATATTACTAATGCTTATATATATATCCTATAGTGCGTTAGTAAGAACGTAGTATAATATATTATACTATATATATATAATTATACTAGTAAGCTTATATATATATACTACAGGAATATATATATTAGTATTACTATATAATATATATATATATATAAATTATATTATATAAGTATTAGCTATATATATATATTTATATATTAATTATAGTTATATAATTACAAGACGAGGAAAAAATATACGTGCATACTGTTGTTAGATAGATCTCTTAAATTGTGGATGCTTAATGCAAGTGCATAAAAAGTTCGTTGAACATTAATTTGTTGTAAGAATTCGTGGTAAGTATTGCGATAATATGATTTGAAGACATGAATAATATAAGTTTATTTCTATCTCTTCGACAAAGATTTTCGGTGGATCCATATCTGCCGCAGAGAAACTTATCTTTACCATACTAATCTTTCTATCCGTAAATCATTTAATTTGATTACTGTAAGATATAAGATGAATATAAGAGACTAATTACTTTGCTGACACTTCTGAGTGAAGAGTCGATCACTGAACTCTCGAACATACTACTTATACTAGTCTCTCTATTATCTAATATTAATAATTGATGTGAAAATATATATATATAAGTAGTTCAGTAATATAATATCCTATATATATACTAATAATCTGTAAATGAGACCGATATAACATGGGCGGGATAATCATAAATAATATTGTTATGATATAGATATAATGGATCCTATATGGAATATATATGATATTATTATATAATATATATAAAACACTTTTTTCACTTAGCGTTTTCATAACAAAAATTTTAACGATGGATTATTTTTAAATATTTTCCCTCCGTTTAAATTTTTCCTGTTGCTTTTTTATCATCAAATATATGAATAGGGTTGTGATTGTTGTTGTAAACCTCGAATCGCGACTGTATGGAAATGTCTTTTGTTGAACTGGTGTTACTATTTACCTTGTAAACTAAGATATCTCCTCATTTCAGAAAGTTGATGAGTACTCATGATTAAAGATCGACTCGGTAAAATTATGCATAAAGAGGATTTTCTATTTAAAATAAGCTAGTTTTCTGTTGCTGACAATCTTATGCATAAATTGGTTGAATTCGTTCCTTCCTCATCGTTGATGTCATTTAATAATGCATTTCCAAAGTTCATAATCCCAGTATGTCTTTTAAGTCAATTGTCTGCATAAATATTACAGAATCATTTAACTTATGTTGAAAATTTTGATATTTTAAAAGGAAAGAATGAATCAATTGTTACACCCCACAGTTACCACTATGAATCTATTTCAAAACTTGAAAATTACTCCATCTCTTTCCGAGTAATAATTTAAATATGCTTTTATTTTAACATTTTTCACTTTTTTACCTTTCTTTCATTTCCATCCTACATATAGTTTTGCAATAGAAAACCACAAAAATAGGAAGTAGGATAGCAATTAGCAAAATTTCGAACGGATTATGATATTTAGTAATATATATAGGATTATAATTTTAATGTTGGGCTTGTAAAGTGTTATATAATAATGAGGCAGATAAAATGTCAAATAATTAGTTGAACTTGATAAGTTTTTCCCCATGTCAATTAAGTGATATTAAACTTCTCCCTATTATTCACCAAAGGACCTCAAAAGCAGATAATTAAAAACATCAGATACATTTATTTCCCATGTGATTTTCTAAATAAAAAAAGGGTAATTTTGAAAATAAACATAAGATAACATATTTTTCAAGTTAATGGTTATATAAGTTTTTTATAAAATCATCTAATTTTCTACATTTAGATTTACCTATAAACCTACTTTCATACTTATGTTATTTTAATACATTATTCATAGAGAACAGTGTGTTAAAGTATATTACTGAAAAATATTATACCAGAATTAAACGGCAAAAACAAATAATTGACTACTTAAATAACAAAGTAAATAATATTAATAATAATAATAATAAATAAATAAATATAATAATAATCATTTAAATAATAAATATATTTATAAACAAATAATAATAATAATAATATATTAATAATAATATAATAATAATAAAAAAATAATAATAATAATAATAATAATAAATTAATAAATAGATAATTTTATAATTTTAATAATACTCAATAATAATAATAATAATATATAATAATAAGTAATAATAATAATAATAAATAATAAATTAATAACAAATAATAATATATATAATAATAAAAATAAATAATTCAAATAAGTAAATAATAATAATAAAGAATGATAAAATGATACTGATCATATACGATAATGATATATTATTATGATTAGAAGATGATATAATTTGAAATACATGCATAATGATAATGTTAATAATAATAATAATAAATTAATAATATCATAATAATAATCACAATTAAAAATTAATATAATTAGCAATAAAATTAAATAATAATAATAATAAATAATAACTAAATAATAATAAATAAACCGATAAAAAATTCAATTAAAAAATAAGTTTAATAATAAGTTCAAACAATTAAATAAATTAATAAGTTAAATATCGATAAGATTAATGAATAATTTACACGAAAAAATGAATAACTAATAAATAACAATACTAATGAATAAATAATAATAATTAATAATAATATAATAAATATAATACCATAATAATAATAAATTAATAATATTATATAAATAATAAATAATAATAAGAAAAAAATAATAATAATAATAATAATTAAGAATTAATAATAAAATTATGATAATAATAATTAATAATAATAATTTTAATAATAATTATAAATCAATTATTAATAATAAAGATATATAAAAATAATATAATATAAATAAATAAATCATAATATAATAATTAATAATTACATAACTAAATGAAAATAGATAATAATAATAAATAATAATAATAATACAAATAAATAATAATAAGAATGCAAGCATAATATTAATAAAAGGAAATAATAAAAAAAAAAATAAATAAGAGAACATGGAAGTATAATAATAATAATAATAATATTAATTAAATTAAATAATCTAATTTAGATTAAATAAAATAAATAATAATATAATAATATATAATAATAATCATAATACATATAATTAATCATAATCAAATAATAATCATAGTCATATTATCAAATATAACCAAATCTGAAAATTCATAGGATCATTCATGAATCAAATATTAATCATATAATGTCGTACATTCAATATATTAGCTTTATAATAATATTGGAATAAATCAATAAAATAATAAAGCAATAATAATAATAAAATATTTAGTATATAAAATATTAAAATAAATTTTATTATTTAACATAAATATAAAAGAAAAGAATAATAATAATTATAATAATAATAAAATAATAAAAAATAAGAAAAATAAATAAAAATAATAATAAATAATAATAATAATAAAATTAATAAAATTAATAAACAATAAAATTTTTTTTATCTCTTATCTTAGGTTGCTTATAACACAGCTACAATAGAGGAACCTCATATTACGACCTATTTTGACATGATGCCTGGAACCCATTATTATATGAAGACACTTGTCAATACCCATTATTGTACGAAACACGTTCAGGTAATCATATTATTCAACAAAATTACAAATAGATTTTTAATAACAGATTTTATAGTTTGATTTTGGACTCTCAACTCTTCTGTGTACGGAAAATATTTATTCTTACTATCTTAAATTTTCCATTTCAGGTACCGTACTACGTCCCAGTTACAGAACATATATACAAAACAATTCAGGAGCCTTATTACGTTACAGAAACAAAAGTAGAGCAACACTATGTAACAGCTACCGAAGATGTACCTCATTACGTTACTCAAACTTACTACGAAACGAAACAGCAAAAACAGTACATAACTGTTTACGAGACTCAGCAAGGATACAATACGGTGACGCAAGTAATAAAGGAGCCACACTACAAGACCATTTGTCCTTATGTAAAAACTGGATACAAATAGCTCACTGGAATATTTAGAAGTGAATAAATATTGCTAAAGTGTAGTTCTTCAAAAAAAAAAAAAGATAAATTAAAAAAAAAAAAAAAAAAAAAAAAAATTAAAACATTTTTTACCAAAATATTATTTTACTTATTACGTTTGAAATAAAAATTAAAAGCAGTGAAAACGAATATCATAATTATTATTATTTTTATTATTATTATTAACAAGTTCTTTTTAAGTATCTTTAAGGAAATTTTAATGTACAAAATAATGTTAAGATGGGCGGGCACCCACAAAAGAAATCAAAATGTATATTTTTAAGGCGGCAAAAAGTGCAGCAGATGCCTGGGCAGGCATACTTTATATATATATTTTTGTATTTTTAATATTAGATTATCGTTTTTGTGTATAGCAATGTATGAGTGAAATGTGTGTGTGCATTTTAGATTTTATGTAAGTCTTATACAAAGGACTTGTATGAAATTTGTTCAAGCTCAAAATGTAAATTTGTAAATACCAAACATTATTTTACTATTTTAAAGTAATTGTACTACAAGCTGAGTATGTAGATCATACATAGTTCACGTATATAGGAGCACAGATATATAAATGTAATGTATTTATATCTGTGATATATGTAATAAGCCTTTACAGAACCTTTATGCTGTATATAAAAAATAGCACCTCAGTAGTCGAAAGACATATTTTGTTCTTTCTTTTCATATAAGAAAAGGTTAATCCACATTAACTTTTTTTTTCATCATCCACATTTTATACGTTTCTTTGCGTAATCTTTCATCACAATTAATTAATTATTTTCATTTATACATTCATACTTTAAATACTCAGTCATTTTCCTTGTTTAAGTATTAAAAAATTGTAAAAATAATGATTTTATTTGAACCTTCGAACCATTTTTAAAAATCAATTATGATCAAGTGTAAAAAAGTGTGATATGGGAAGAATGATGCATAACCATTTTTAAAAATCAATTATGATCAAGTGTAAAAAAGTGTGATATGGGAAGAATGATGCATCCCACCTTTCTCGGGTTTGGATTCATTTGAGAAAACGAAGTTTGAACCACTGTGGATTGTTAGCTAAAATTGGATTGATATCTTGAGCAGATTTGATTGGTGTCGAGATTTGTCCTTTCAGCGAAATCAAAACATAACAGATATAGTGGAGGCTAAAATGGTCATGGAATGTATGCTCTTTCCTTCATATCAAAAGACATTGTCGCTGGAAAATATGTCTAAAGAGCTAATAAAGATTGTTGCAAAAGACTAGCAGGAAGGATGAGGGACTTTCTCCAGTAAAAGGACTAATGTTAAAATATGTGGCATTTTGAAACTGTGGTGCACAAGAAGATATTCGGGTCAGTCGAATCAATTAATTTCGTGCTTTCATTGGGAATTGAAGTTTATTTTCAGGGTAAAGAATTTAGCTCCAATTGCATACAGGGTAAGATCATTCACCTAAATGGAAAATATGACTAGTTAAGAACACCGACATCACTGAAACTAAAACGCGAAGTAGATTTAAATGGTCTCAAAAAAAAATTCGTTAAAAGTGGCAAAAGCTTCACAGGTATTAGTTATCAAGTATACCAATTTGGTATATTATATAGTATAATACAGGTATTAGTTATAAACTATACCAATATGCAGTGTCATTCGTAATGCAGTATAAATCTTCTGAGGTCTTTGTTCACTAAGAAGAGGAGAGCGATCTAGTATATGAAGATTTGGATAGTGCTACAAAACGATGTACTTGGAAAGAATTTAAAAAAAAAAAGAATAGAAAGTAGGGAAACAATTTCCGAACGCAGAATGAATGAATAAAAGTATACTAATCATCACAGCTCGCCATGTATTCTTGAACAGTATCTCGAAATTTAAAAAAAAACTTTCAACGCCATGCTATCTTCGAAGAATATATTCCAGATGCCATTATCCGCCCTCAGGAGCAGATCAATTATTTGGCAGTTTTAAGAAAAGAAGCAGAAAATTAAAAAAAAAAAAACTAGATTCAACAAATCAGTTAAAATGCTGGTTCCCTTTTACTTTTTCATTAATTTATAAGCAAAACAGTTCAGAAAGATCAGTCTTATGTTGTCGATAAAGTAAGGGTTTTCTCAGTGTTTAATGAAGCTTCGGAACACACGGATGGAAAAATTAATTCAGCAAAAATTGTTATACAGGTTCATCAGAAATATAAATGTAAACACACCCTCCG
>JABUQX010093204.1:12500-20516 GCA_015478945.1 Trachelipus rathkii | reverse complement strand
TTTGAGGTGTTTAAGCTGTTGAAAATATCCAGCAGTGTTAGATGTTCATTGCTGCACACATCCTTGTAAAGTACAACACATTAGAAACTTTATGGCACATCGAATGCAACTATATGCTATTTTAGATTGCCAAAGCTTACTACTAGTTTAATAAATAAAATAGAAAGATTTTTCCCAACATCAAAATGACAAAACACTCGACGAATGAGTGAAAACTGAAGGTTAGAGGAAAATTTCGAGATGTTGCAAATAATGAAATTTTAAGCATGTTGAAGCTTAAGAGAGCTGAATGGAAACAAATATTAAACCTTTCAAAAAAAACTAAGATTGCTTTCAATTTGTAAGCAAAAGCAAAATGTGCTATAAGTTTATATTTATGTCTTTAACTTTATTCTCAAACACTCTTCCATTATGTATCACATTGCATTCTCCATAATTAGTGACAGCAACTGTTCTTAATCATATTGAAAATATGATGTTTGTTTTGAAGGATTTTCAAGCAAATATCAACGAAAAAATAACAGAACTGACTTATTTAAGCTGAGTTGGTGCAGATCATATGAGCGGCTGAAAGAGGCTTCAGGATAGAAGTGAAAGCTACCGCATTTATAGTCTCACCTCATATAACTCATGGGAAAATGAAAGAATTTTTACTCTGTTTTAATGATTCAATTAAAAAAGTTTTAGAAAAATCAGTGTACTCTAGTTTAATAAATTAAAATTTCAACCGTATTTGTTTTGCTTGCAACCAAAGGGTAAAGAATCTCAATACATATAAACTACGCAGAAAAGTAGATTTTAAATAATAAATATATATATGGCCGTATATAAAGCATGGGCCCGAGCCCAGGGTGGCAAATTCTGGAGGGTGAAATATTTTTTTAAAAAACTTAAATGTTGTATTTGTAGTGATATATATATATATATATATATATATATATATATATATATATATATATATATACTATATATATATATATATATATATATAGTATAATATATATATACTTATAATTATATATATTATATAATTAGGCGATGGGCCGATATCGCAACTATTCCGGTTTATTCCGCCATATCCGGCCAAGTTGGACTATCCGGTTCCGCCCCGGGAATCATCATTGTTATCCGCCGGATAACCGCGATAATTACTTCCCTATAGTTCTTCCTCTTTGGGAATATTCCAATAATTGAAAAATTATATAATATATAATATATAATATATAATATATATATATTACGTATATATATATAAATATATATACTTATATACTAATATTATATATATATATATATATATATTATCAAGATATATCGGATATATATATATATATTATATATTATAATATATAATAATATATATATATATATATATATATATATATATATATATTATATAGAATATATATAATAATTATATATATAATATATATATATTATACTATATATAATATATATATATATAGTATAATATATATAAATATATATTATATTATATATATATTATATATATATATATATATATATATATAATATACTATAATAAATAAATATATATATATATATATATACTATATACTATATATATAATATATAATATATATATATATACTTGATTAGACTTTCGCAGTGGGTACCACATGTTATATTATTTTAATGTTCATTATGTTGACTGTACAATTACAATTATCGAAATGGTGGTGACCACGTTTAAAGATTATTAAAAATATGGTAATATTAAAATAAAATAATATTATAAATATTAAAACATTATGGTAAAAAAATATGATATTTATAATGGAATTAAGCTACCAAGAAACACATGTCAATGCAATTTTTACCACCAAAATTTTATTCTCACTTTTAAGTATTGTAATTACTAATAGTAATTACCACTACTTATTTTAACGTGTTTAAGCATTTTATTATTTACCAACTATATAGTAAATACTCACATTCTCAGAAAATTTTATATAATAAAAAAAAACACTGAAATTTATTCTCAAAAGTTGCCCGCCTTCAATGATAAATATAAAAATAGAGCAATTGTCAGACACAAAACTTGATAAAAGCAATGTTGGAATAAATATACGGTCCTCTATTAAGAAAAAGTAGGTTCTACGAGATTTAATATGCGTCAAAATCGATATATAACTTTATAAGACAATCGAAAACTAAATAATCGATATCGAGAATCGGTCGATTAATAGTAACACTCAATATCATTAATAATATTGATAAATTTTACATCAGAAAAAAAAGAAACCTGTTTAAAACATGAATCCTTGCAAAAAAAAAAAAAAAAAAAAAAAAAAGATCTTTCGGTGTGCTGTTCAGACGTACAAGATGGCCACGTGCTAATAATATGTGCGACTATAAATTTGGCATCACTGAAACCCCACATTTTTTTTTGGTATCCCTCTAATTGCGGAATGATATTGGCATTCCGCAAACTGCAATTCCACAACATTTTCAAATTGTCACAATCTTCCAATCCTCAATTTATTTTTTTGTATTCCGCATTGCGAATTGCGACTTAAATATGGAACGCACCTCTATTATATATATATATATATATATATATATATATAAATATATATTATATTAAATATATATATATATTATATTATATATATAATATATATAATATATATATATATATATATATATATATATATATAATATAATATTATATATATATATATATATATAAGTATATATATATATATATATATTAATATATATATATATATAATATATTAATAATAATATATAAATATATATATTATATATAATATATATATTATATATATATAATATATATCATATATATATATATATATATATATAACTATATATAATATATATCTGTCACCTCCAGACTAGGCTGTCCCCTGTACGAAAAAAAAAACTAAGATAGCTACGTAAAAATGAATACATTTTTGAAATCAGTGCACATTGTAATGGAGGAAAATGAAGAAGAAAAAAATAAAGTGCGATAAAAAAAATAATAATAATAAAGGAATAGTGTTCATGACGATAATTCTTCGTTCCCCAGTCATGAGTCACCCAAATATTTTCTTTCAATGTTAAATGCAACATATCGCGCGCGCACACAACACACACACACACACACACACACACCCACACACACACACCACACACACACACACACACACCACAACTCTATGATTGATAGATGTTAGAGGCGAAAATTAAATATTTTTTGGTGATCCTGACTGACCAACCTAATGCAACTTTATTTTTTTAATTTTAATTTAAATTTATTTAATTTTGAATTTTTGCCAATTATTTTAAAGTTTTCCTAAATTGGAAAATTAAAGAAAACGTTTATTTTTATGGGTATCATGTTTAAATTAAGTTTGGAAACGTACGATTAATAACACTTAATTTTTTGGGAAGTATTATTTAAAATTAATAATTAATTAAATTTTTTTTTGGGTGGGTTCTTGCATTACAATGACTACGCTGAATTCAAAAGTTGTATGCAGTTCTTTATGTAAGATATGTGTTTTTTTTAATACAGGGGCACCTAACTGAGACTGCCATATACTATAATATATATATATATATATATATATATATATATATATTATAAATATAATATATATATAATATATAATATATAAGAATATATATATATATATATATATATATATAGATATATATATATATATATATATATATATATATATATCCCGGTTTTTTCTTTATAGCGCGGCGGGTGACTTGGCCACTTTTAGTTTAACTTCCGTCTCCCCACTTTCCCTAATACAACTTTTGGAATTTTTTTTTCTTGAAAATCAAGGCCCTATAGTAGGTCAAACACACAAAAAAATAATAAAGTAATTCTAATAATCATAGTTTTATTAAAGTTTAAAAAAAGCTCATTTAGACTCACCTTGAAGGGGTGAATCAGACCACCATTGTGGGGTGAATTGGCCATCTTTTTAATTCTTCTTTTATATATAAAATTCAATTTTATATTTAATTTTACTTAATATAGTAATTGTTTATATTAAAAATAGTAATAAAAATTAAAATTTCAATAATGAAAAATAAAAATAAAAAATGTGAATAATAAAATCTCCGCTAAAAATTTTTGACACTTTTTGAATTCATATTCCATATAAATTCATTTTTATTTTAATTTACTTAATATAAGAAGCTGTTATATTATATTTTTAAATAGCTAAGTAATAAAATGCCAATAATAATAGCTACATAAAATAAGAATAATAACAATGGTGCCCCAATTCACCCCATCATCAATTTATGAGAGCGGGAATCGGCAAGTACGGCCAGCATAAGTCACTATCACTTTTGGAACAAAAATTCTACTTTCCAGTTTAAAGCTAACATACCTCAACTGATACACCGAAAATATAATTAAAATCTGTCCATACCTTTTCATTTTATAACCAAAGTTAAAAAAACTCACTTTTCAAAAGTGAAATTCTATTTAACCCTTAAGATAACCTAATATATTATTATTTTTAAAAAATTCTAAAAAAACTCTAGAATTAAGATAATCTAAATAAAACTATGTATGTACTACCGCATGGCTATTTAATGAGCAAAAAATTTTATATTTTTTTTTATAGTCCGCCCGACGCTATATAACAGACAGCCGGATATCCGACCGGATATCCGGTATCCGGTTTTAACTTCCAGCCGGATATCCGGTATCCGGCCCTTATCCGGCTATCCGGCTAATCCACTATCCGGCCATCCCTAAATATTATTATATATATAATATATATATATATATATAATATATATATATATATATATTATATAATATATATATATAATATATTATATAGATAATATATATTATATATATAATATATATAATAATATATTCCTTGCAAGTTTTCAAAATAGTTATCGCAAACTTTTTTGCCCATTCCTTGATAGGTTTGCTGAAAGGTGTCTGTCAACATGTATCAGGGTTCATATTGGTATATTGGTTATTTTGCCTTGTTTACTAATTACTTTAATCATTTTTATTAAAAGCTTGCAAATGCTCAAAATTCAAATTTACTATTAAATTTTATATGTCAAGAGTTGAGACGATCAGTGCGTAGAATGGGAAACATGTTTGAAACACATTTCAGATATATCATCACCTTGTTACCTGCTATGATGTCGGAATGACAAATTTGACAATCGTTGCAAGTGACCTACCAATTTCAAATGTGATTTTTATGCCTATATATAATTAATTTGTTTCATCGTTCATTCACCATGGTTTTCCAGTACAATTTTGTATGTTTAAAAAAGTTTAAAAAAAAAAAAATGTGTAAAGATATCCTTATTTGAACATTAAATTTTGGGCTTTCATTTCATCTCATCTTGCAACCCTATTGGTTGATCTTTCAGTTTCATTTTGCGCAGTATCAGAGCGGTTTCTGCGCTTTATGAGTCTGGGACTTAAGATATATAGTTTTTTTTGCTAGGCCTGAAGCCACGCGAGACTACTTGTGCCAAAAACAAATGGATTAATCAAAGATTCAGACATAATTTTTTTAATTCTAAGTGAATTTATCCAGATAAAGTAGATTCTTAACAAAATCCTTGTTTGAACGAAAACCTTTGAATGGAGATGTTGTGAAACGTGACAATTTAGTGTACTCTAACTGTCAAGGATGCGTCTTTTATGGTCCGTGTAAACTTTTTGGAGGCGATGTTGTATCAGTTTGTAACAGAAGGATTTAACGATTGGAAGCATGGCAATACAAGATTGACTGAACATGAAAATTCTGTTCACCATTGTGATTGTATGTTGATGCTGAAGAAACTATGTAATTCATTATGTAGAGTTGACAAGCAGCTGCTTTCTCAATTAGAAGAAGAAGTAAAATATTGGAGAAATGTACTACAAAGACTTATTGCTGTTATTAAGAAGCTTTCCTCACGTGGGTTACCATTCCGAGGCGATGATGAAATAGCTGGCTCTGTTCGAAATGGAAATTTTATGATGTGTCTGGAACTTATTGAAGAATTTGACCCTTTTCTACAAAATCACCTATCTCAATGTCAAAATTCTGACAAAGGAAGCACTCCTTATTTATCACATAGCACTTACCGTACTTGACAATACTGAGATTTAACTTGTGGACATAATTATACAAATATATATATATTTGTATAATTACTGTCATAATTATACCAATATGCTAAGAAAGATAATATAGGCTAATCAGTGAAATAGTGAAAGAAATTCAGGAAAGTAAGTATTTTTCTATTATGTTGATTTCCACTCCAGATATTACTCATAAAAATCCAGCTGAGCTTTGAGCATGCAGATTATGTTAGCAAGAAGTACGCCTAAAAGAATTCTTTAGATTATGAAAATCCTGGTCAGTACAGGTACATGAACTAGTGGAAACACAGTGATGAGTTTTCTCAAAGCAAATGAATTAGACATAAGCAGTTGTAAGGGTCAAAGTATGATAAATACTGCTAATATGTCAGGAATATATTCTGGCCTGCAAACAAGAATTAAAGAGGTCAACCACCTAGCTAGCATTTTTCATACCATGTTCAGCTCATTCCCTTAATTTAGTGGAGTCTTAGACGCTTGCCACATGTTTATAAACAGGAACGGTTTCTTTTTTGCTTGCTCAGAATCTTTATATTTTTTCTTCTGGCTCGACGCATCGCAGGGTTACTAGAATCTATCTTCAAAGAAGTATACTGTCAAAACACTAATGTGGGACAAGAGTGGTCAGCTCGAGCAGAAAAGCTTGTAAAAGTCTAAACAAAGGTTTGGAAGCTACTGCTAAGGCTTTAAACTCTATATTCTGAAGATAAAAATGAGAACCATCATTCAGCAAGAGCAGAAGGAATTTTGTGAAAAATTTAGTTCCTGGATTGAAAAGTTGAATTTGATTCAGAATTCACTTCATTTAAACTGTTGTGCTTTAGAAAAGGTAATGCAGTTCAAAACCTTGTCACAATTAAAAACAAATTTATATATCCAAAAGCTTCATGATATATATCCAAATCTGAATATTGCTGAAAATTTATTACTCCTGGCGACAAACTGCCTCAGCTTGAAAGATCAGTTCTCCACACTGTAAAAGGGTAAAAATTATTTACGTTCGTTCCAGTCCCAACAGCGTTTAGTTCATTCTTGCCTGTATTGCTAGTGAAATGATTCACCGTAAATTAGATTACCGAAATATTATTGACAAATTGGCTAACGAAAAGCCAAGACGAAAACCTGTATATGCAATCATTAATTGACATGTAGAATGTAATAATAATACCGTATATATATATATAAATTATAAATATTATATATATATATAAATATATATATATATATATATACATATATAATATATATAACTAATATATATTATATATATATATAATATATTATATAAATTATATAAATAATATAAAATATTATATATAAGGCGGCGAATTTTTTTGGGCCCAGGCGCAAGTAGTTAAATGTGCATATATATATATTATATATAATATATATATATAATATATATATATATATATATAAAAATATATATATATATAATTATATAATATATATATATATTATATATATATAAATATATATAAATACTATATATATATATATATAATATAATATACGGTATTACTTATATATATATATATAATATATAATATATATATATATATATATAGAGAGTATAAATATATAGATAGGAGAGAGAAGAGAGAATGTATAGAGAGAGAGAGAAAGATAGAGAGAGATGAAGCGAAAAAAAAAAGGGTGGTTGGGCATAGAGCCCGGAGAGAGATAGAAGAGAGAGAGAGAGAGAGAGAGATATAGAGATAAGATATAGAGAGAGAGAGAGAGATATAAGAGAGAGAGAATAGATAGAGAGAGAGAGCCCACCAGCGTCTGCCCAAGACAGAAGGGGAAGGTAAGAGCAGGCGAAGGCGAAACAGACAAGAGGAGGAGAGGGAGGACAGAAGCGGAAAGAAAGCCCAGCCCGGACA
>JABUQX010093204.1:0-5000 GCA_015478945.1 Trachelipus rathkii | reverse complement strand
ATACTTTCAGGAGGCTTTTGAAAAAGCATCAAATCATACATTAAAATAAATGCTGATATTGATTTTTATTATTATTAGTATTATTATTATTAATTACGATTATATTATTATTATGGTGAAAATTATATTGTTATTATTATTATCAGATACTATTGCTAGTTTACCATTTTCCCTCTTTCATTTTTATTTTATTACTATTATATAAAATTATTATTATTAATTATTATATATTATATTATTATTATTATTATTATATTATTATTCATCATATATTATTATTATATAAGAAATTAACTTCAAAGTAGAAACTACTACAAACAAAATATTAACTAAACTGTTTAAGCAAAATTTAAAAAAAATTTTAAAACAAGATCCATAATTTTCTTACTTAAAAATGTATATATATTATTTGAATATTGAAATTTATGGGGTACGTAAAATAGTACTCTCCATTGTGGAAGTTAAACGTGATCTTCATATCCTCAAACACTTTACCCGCTCTAAAAAAGCTTTGTAAAAAAAAAAAAGCTTTCTAAAAAAGCTTGGTTAAACTTTGAAGACCATTAAACTTATATAAGTTTATTCCTATTACTAATAATTATTGATCCGCTATCCAAATTTTGGCTTACAGAACTAAAAGCTCACAGCATGGATATGACAAGATGCCAGGATACTTCTAGAGAGACTCCACTTGTTAATCAGGCAAGTTTTAAGTAGAATATGTAAGGTGTAGCGGAGAGTAACGAAAAAGCCGTCCGGCCGGAACTTTTCCAAGGTTCCGGAAAGTTCCGGTTCCGGCCGGAACCAAAAATTCTGGTTCCGGTACATCCCTATCCTCAACTAATTTTGTTAAAATGGTAATTTCTATATTATTCATTATTGAAAAGAACCGAAATAAAAAATTTATTTCTTCTCATTTGTTAATAAAAATATAATTCACAATAAAAATATAATTTTAAGTTTAATTAGATTTTGATTAAATAATTCTCAGTTAATAAAAAATATCTTTCTTCGCTTTATAAAAAAAAAATTTCAACTGCTTCTATTATTTGCAAAAGCTGCCCCGCAAAACCTTTTGCTTCTCTGCAGACCAAAAGGCTTTAGGGCTTTTGTGAAGCTTCCTGGAGTCTTCATTCTTTTCAGTTCCTACTATTGCTCTTCTCATTTCTCTAACCAGCTGTTTTTAACACGTCCATTTCAGATGACAGTCAGTCAAAAGAATATATAGGGGGTACAACTTATAATTATTTTATATATATATTATAAGTATATATATATATATATATAATATATATATATATATATATATATATATATTATATTACATAATATATATGCTCTGGCATTCGAGCAGCTTTTATGTATATTATTGGAGTGTGTATAATGGCATGTGTGCCATACACGTTTGTGCGCTTTTGTAAAGGGCCGACATACTCTCGTGTGCACATTATAAAAGTCCGTTACAATAATGCTAAGCCTGTTGTTGAGGCATTTTAAAAATGTTAAAATAGCATTTAAGTTACCCAATAGGAAGTAAGCTCCGAACCCGGTTGGCGACAAGCTCGTGATACAAATTTATAGCTTGGAATTCCAGTTCTACTTCGCATATGCGTTCTTCTCATTGTTAATGCTGGAATAATTATCGTCCTGACATAATTTCATATGAATACAAATAGAAAATACTTAATTACAATAAGTGTAATCGTTACAAGATAATTGTGTTGATAATACAAAGGATTCTGTTGAGCACCTGGCGAAGAGAGGTTGGCATTTGCAGATGCCTGGCGCAAATTATAATAATAATTAGTTAAATCAATTTTGCCAATACCTTCGATTACTTTACCGTTTATTGTACCGGATTGGCACTTGAACAATAAATGTTCATTTAATATTTCCTGTAGACAATAAGCAATAAAGCAATACCACCTTATCACTACCCAAATTAATAATTGAACGTAAGTAGCTTTGAGTATCTCAGCGGTATATATATATATATATATATATATATAATACTATATATATAATATATACTATATAACAAGATTTAATTTTATTCTCCCCAATAACCATATTATATAATTAATATATATATCATATAATATAATGATATATATATATATATATATTATATATATATATATATATCATTAAGCTAATTAATATAGATATATATATATAATCATATATATATATTATAGTATATATAGTATATACGCTGAGATATAAGCTACTTATCAATTAAATAATTTTGGAAACCGGGAGGCTGTTCCGGTAGTGAATGCAGTAAGGAAATAGGTTTGCGGATGGGTGGAGAGACGGGGGAGTGATAGTTGATTGCTTATTGATTATTCTACAAGGAATATTAAATGACATTATATATGTTCCCACTGCCAATGGGACCAATAAAGGTAAATAATCAAGGTATTGGCATAAAATTGGAATTTACTAATTATTATTGTATTTGGCCAGGCATTGCAAATGCCAACCTCTCTTCGCCGAGGTGCTCAACAGAATCCCTTTTGTATTACAACACAATTATTTTCTGTAACATTTATATAAGTAATTAGTATTTCTATTTGTATTATTATTTGGAATTATATGAAGGAACAGACGGCGGACAAGCCGCGTCTGCTCGAGCCAAATCGTGTACTCTCCTTTGTCCTGCGCCGATTCAGCGAGGGTAGGTCGCACGGGGTTCAGAGCTTGCATCCTATTGGTTAACACAAATGCTTTCATTAACAGTTATTAAGATTGCCTCTGCAACAGCACTAGCATATTATAACGGACTTTCTATAATGTGCCACACTGAGTAGGGAATGAATGTCAGCCCTTTACAAAAGCGCACAAACGTGTATGGCACACATGCCATTAACCCTCCAATGAATTATACATAAACAGCTGTGTTGAATGCCAGAGGCATATATAATATAATAGTATATATATATATATATATATATATATATAATATATATATATTAATTATATATAATTTATATATATATACCTATACTATATAAAAATATATGACTAATAAATATCATTAACTGACTGTGTCTGAATATTGGACGTATTAAAACAGCTGGGAAGAAAAATGACCCAAAATGGCCAATTGAAGGCCCAAACCCATTTAGAAGGACGTAGAAGAAGATTTATTAAGACTCAAAGTTCTACTATAAAGCATCGAAGTGTGTGCTTAAGCAGCTATTCTGGATCTTGCTCGTTCTCTCTCTCTTCTCTTCTCTTGTGTTCTCATCGATATGTGGTGTGTGGTTTCTGGGTTCTTCACTGTTCTCATGGCTCTCACTCCTCCTCTCATTTCTGGTCTCTCCTCTCTCTGTTTCTGCTGTCTACGTCTCTTCTCTCTTTCTCTCTCTCTCTCTCTTTATATTTATATATATATATAATTTATTATAAAATTATATATATATATATATATATATATTATTACCTATATATATATATATATAATATATATATATATTATATATAATATATATACTATTATATATATATTATATATATATTATATATATAATATATATATAGTGTGAATAGGACGATTAATCGGAATCGGCATCGGAGTCGGAGGAATCGGTTAGTTTTTCAGGATATCGGAATCGGAATCGGAAATTCAACATAATTTTCACCGAGACTTTGATCGATTCTCTGGTATACCAATCAGAAAATAATTTTATATCGAATCCTTTATGATATTTAAAGACAATTATTTCGAAGTCTTGCCGTATTGATTCTTTATTTTCAGTTCTTTCCTTAATTCTAGTTAATATAAAGAAAACTTCATGAGCGGCCGCATCTTTACGTAAGAGACCTAAAGGATGATTCATGTTAAGATTTCAGAAGAGTCATGGGTGAGCGCAGCTCACATTGGCAATGTCGTTAGTCGATGTTACCGTAATATTCGTTTTGATAAGTTACTATACCGTGAACTCGCTAAGTGAGCAGTGATATATAGTATATATGCCTGTAGGCTCTGTAATAATGGAGCTATTGTCAATATCAACTGCATAATTTTCATTCGAGTAATCACCTCTTTCACGAATCTCACACAACATTTAATATAAATATATATCTTCAAAAATGTTCATGGAAGAATTCAATCATCCTGCTAAATAAAATTCATGTGTATGATTAAGGCGATAACGCACCTAATATTGGCTTACAGGAGTTACACAAGAAGTTCACAGGCATTACCAGCTTTACGTCTCTTTGCAAAACTCAGTTCTCCAATGATGCTATAATTGAAAAAAGAGAGACGCAAAAAAATATATCCATATGCAAACAAATCTAGGTCATTCTTAAATACTCACTGCAACCAGCTATTGCCAAAGTATGCAAGAATTATCAAACTCGATTTAAGCTTTAGCACAGCTATCGAGTTGAATTCAGAAATATACAAACAAGATATAAGCCAGTATCATATCCTTTTTACACACATTGAACAAAAGAGGCTGCTCATTTCATATCTGCAGTTCATTCAAACAACATGCATGGCTTAGAACAGTAACGGAAAGGGAAGTTACTGTGTAGTACCAGTTGCATATGCTTGAAACCCGGTATTGAAAAGATTTTCTGGTTGCAGTATGCTCACCAACTAGTGTCTGAAAGCACAAAGTAATCGCAAATGTCATCATGATGTGAGTAGACTATGACTAATCCCTACATATATGATAGAAAGTGAGTTTCGGTGATAGAGTTTTTGTTTGAAATAGGTGTCGCAGCAGAGACACTAAATAAGCGCCAATATCAAAGTCTCAAGCATCATTGGAGACTGCTACAGCGTTCCAACCGTGATCGGCAACTTGCTCGGGTGTGAATCAGTTATGACATTGTAGTTTTTCTAATTCTCCTCCTGGCTTGGTATAATAAGATCATTGACTCAGACTTTCAGCGATTTTAATTGTTATACTTATCATCTCAATCGGATTAAAGAATCTCGTATTCTCTCTCTAGATCTCTCTTATGTGTTGTGGGGGTTTGTG
>JABUQX010093203.1:0-17885 GCA_015478945.1 Trachelipus rathkii | reverse complement strand
TTTCACTCCCATGAAAGTGCAAGTCCGTCACAACCAAAACTATCCGCCCTAAAGCTTTATAAAAGACGTGAATGACCTACAGTAAGGAGATCCTCATGCGTAAGAGTCATCCCCCGGACCCAGCGGTCCGCAACCATGCCCTCTCACAAACCCCCTCCACTCATTCCTATCACGCACCAATCCTCTTGCTTCGACCAAACTCGAACCTTTTTTCCTCTATACATTCCACTACTGAGTCAATCCATCTCCTCTTTGCTCTGCCAGCCGATCGCCTTCCATCAACACACTCACTCTTAATTTATTTAATCGACTATTTGCTATCAATCCAATCTTCTCACATGACCCAAACCATCTATATATTCGCCATATATATCCTTCTACCCACACCACATACACTACCGGAAATTACTTCATTCTAATTGGGGGTGAAAATTGAGGAATACAAGTTTATTTACTATTTTATATTATAAAGAAAAAAATAAAGAAAAAATATATATGTATAAATAATATATAATTATAATATATAATATATATATATTACTTGTATTATTTTCTTTAGTTATACAGGTTTGCACCATTTATTAATACTATACTATCATTATCACTACATTTAGTATATATATATAGTTTCATACAAACCATTTCAATTATACCACTTGTATGAAAGCCTCACTTGTATCTTTTGCTATAATGTTATAATATATAATACTAGTTAATTATTTATAATATATATTATATATTATATTATTATTGTTAATATATATATATATAGATTTACATACTATATTTATATTTTATATATATATTATATACATATTTTTTCTTTCTTATTAAGATTTCTTTTTACTCTTTTTTTTGTTTTGTCTTTTTAGCTATTTTTTCAGGCAAAGAAAACTTAATCACCCATTCTCTAGAAAGAAAACAAGGACTTATTTTCTACTCTTAAATTGCGCTCACTCTCTGAAAGTAGGAAAATGTGAATTAAGAAAGACAAAAAAATTATAAAATGGTATAATCTTTAGGTCTCGGAAGAATTATGCGTAAGTCGTACAAGCAGGTAAAGTGTTCTGAAAGAAAAAATTCATAAACGTTTATTAACAATATCCAGTTAAAATTTTTTATTATTTATTACGATTAATTCATTTTTAAAATTCTTGAGTTTTTCAGCTACCAGCCATTCTTCTTACCATCTGACTTTCCTCCATCCGTGCACTTATTGAGCTGAATGCAATCACAAATAAGCCTACACTCCCACAATGCCTTAAAACGGACGATTCAGAGAAAAAAAAAAGTCAAAAAAAAATCAAAATCTCTGTGTTTCTGTGCCCTTTCAGTCCAACATGTTAATGTTGCACCTATAACGGCCAATACAAGAAAGGTCCAGAGAATCTTAAACTCCTCTAAAAAAGAGGAGGAAATACTTCGTACTAATATAATACCATTTAAGTGTTCGGATTAGTTGTCTCCGTTACTCGATCCAACTGTAATTTCACAGAATCATTAAGAAGAGAGCCCATTGTGGGCAATATAAAGGTGCTCAATCACTACATCTATTCATTAAAAGCATATATTCGATCTAAACCATTATTATGAAAAGACTTTGTCACAACATTCTAATTCACATTTTTAATAAATCTCTTTTTCAGAGTTCTGTCCACATTCACTTTTCAGGCATCTTCTTTTAACGGTAAACTACCACATATGACGCAATGATAAATCCATCATCTCAACCATATCAACTTCAGCAAGAAGCAGTTCTCTGATTCGCTACAACAAAACAAGTATCACTCTGCCATTTTAGTGCAAAAATTAAACATATGGATGCTCTGGCAACTGACTCCGTAACTGAATATTACAAATTTAAAAACTGGTAATTAAAAATTTTTACGGGGAGCTTCTCTGATCCATCAAAATTTCACCTCCCACCTACTCTGCCGATTTTGCCCAACTGGTGTGGAAGGGCTTTTTTACTTACCAATAAAATACAATTCCTGCTCTACCGTCTGAGCTCTCAGCGGTGATAGTCCTAGGAGGGCGCTCTCTCGCAAAATTGAGAGACTTCAATAAGTTGGCGGACTATCATGCCGTCTTGTGTTTGTGTCGAATCATTTACTAGTGGGTTTATAAATAAAATTATAACATTCATTTAATTGATATTATAATTATAAGAGAACTAGATAATAAAGGAATCCCTAGGGAATGAAAGTATTTTCTATCACATTCTCTTATCATTTTGTAGCACCTTGTGTAATTTGACCAATGTTCCACTATTAACCATTTCTTCTAGTATTGATGGGAGTAAAGAGATGTTTATGTGATAAAAGGGTTTTAGTTAATATTTTATTTGAGATTTTCATTTCAAATATTAACTATTATTCAATATTTAAAACTTTTATTAATAGTCGCTTGAAGTCTTGAACACAAATAAATTGCTTTAAGATACAAATTAATTTTACACTTTAAAGAAAAAATTATTGCATTTTCGGCTACAATGTAAATGAATGCAATATCTTATTCATATATATACTGTAAGTTTGATTTAGTAAAACATATTATATTAGTATAATTTAACATAAGATTAATGAGATATAGACTAATAGTCATCTGTTAATTCATCTTATGAATTAATAAGTATCTATATATATTATAATAATTATAGTATATATATAATATACTAACTCTTCCATAAAAACATTATTTTCATATATATATATACCATCAGCAAATTTTTAATATAGGATGTTATTATATATGTGTTATAGGTAATAATAATACTTCCATACTCTATATAATATTGTAGTTTTGCCAAGTTGATAAAGTGAATTCTCTCTTGCCAACCAGATCTTGATAACTCCCAGGTATTGATATATAAGTTTATCGATTTGTTATATTTATTAATTATTTTTTATTTAGATATTTGTTATTTATTTATTCTATATATTTAATATAATATATATATTCATATATATATATATAGTTAATATATATATATATATATATAATATATATACTTATGTATATACTATATATATAAATTTGAATTACAATAATATTATATTTTATAATTAATATATAATAATTTTAAAATTATTTAATATACATATATCTTTTATGGATGCCCTACTTAAAAAATCTAGTTCTCGATCGGAGAATAATACTTGTAACCCACCCGTTATTTTTGCCCCAAAAAAACTGTATTTTTTTAATTAAAAACCAAATGGTGGGCCGATAACCGGGCAATTTAAAAAAAACCCTGGGTTTTATGCAACCCTGGTAATCATCAAGGAAACAAATTGTTGTACATATGCTTAAAAGCATCCAAAATATAAAATAATTTAAATGTTCTGAGTGTATTGGTTAGTTATAAAGGACACTTGAAAAAAACCCAAAACTCACATGTTAAATATGAATGTATCACAAAAATAAGCCTAAAAACCCCCAACATGCTAAAAAGGAGCAAAAAAAAAAAAAAAAAAAATTTTAAATGTCTAGTCTTATGTTACATGTTTGTGACTATAAGTCCCCCAGAAAAAGAAAAAAGAAGGGGAGGAGTAAAAGGCAATTAAAGAGAGAGAAAAATAAGCAAGAAAATTGAAAATAAAAAATAAAAATAAAAATACTATATTATATATATATATGTTAAAAATAATTTGGCCCCGTTAAAATAATCGCAAACTTTTACTTCTCTCAAAATAATATAAAATATAGATGTTTAATGATAAATAAACGAATACTAAGTAGTTTATAATGGACAAAGGATTAATTAGAATTTAACTTTTGCTCCTGTAACTTTTTATGTCATAATTGAAAATGTGTGAGTGTTGTAATCGGAAAACTTCAACTTTCAGGGGAATGCATATTTCCTAAGTATCAAAATATTTAAAAATATTAAACATTGTTCTCAGAGTGGGATTGGACAAACCACCGCCATTTGCACTGAGGACAATATAACCGCCGTTGCATCGTATGAAATAATGAGGTTTGCGATGCTTATATCTGATTCTATATAATGTTTTTGAATATTATCAAGATTAAACTGAGTGCTATTCTCCAACACCAAAAGAGTTGGATTGTCAAGATGACAAGTTATTAATGCTAGCAACAGAGCTCCCCTTAATCAAGGCGACATTCGACCCAGATTCGAGAAAAAATGTCCAAGTTCAAACTTCCATTATCTCACTCGTCTTTATTTAAATGTGTAGTAAAATAAACTGGAGTTGAAAGAACGAGGGATCGTCGCATAATATTGAGTTGGCAGTGCATTTATTTAGAGGAAGGTAGAGAGGGAACAACCTGGTGTTAAAAAATCCACGATTCGTTAGCCTTGTCTGAAGGCGAGCTCGAGTTCTTATAAATTAACTGTTCATTGAATTCCAAATACAAAATATAAACTATTACATGTACATTACCTGAGTTTTTTTGTAACTGATTGCAATGGTAATTCGCAATACAATGAGATAAGGCGAATAGCCTTAAAACTTTATACTATACCCTCCCTCGCTCTAGATGCATTGTATCAGCTCTGTACCCACCGATTTCCTATAGATGTCAGCATTCTGGTGAAGTGGGGGATATTCTCGGCATTAGTGTCGGTGTATATTTTGCTCATCAACTCCACTCATATTCATTGGGAACCAGTTTGTTTTTTTCTGAATTCCAAAGTAGTTTCGCTATCATTTTTCACTCCGATTCGAGCTTTACCTGATATCCTCATCAGCTCGATACTGGTTAGCGATTTCTGAGTATCTCTTCGTCCTCCTAGTATTTAATGTTATTTGTACTGTTTTCTTCTCTCATTTCATTATTCATTTTCATTTTCGAGTTTCGATTACTCTCGTTTTCATTCAAATCTCGCATGCTATGGTTTCATTCACGTATTCATCTTCATATAGTCTTACAAGATTAATATTTCACTTTTTAAGAATTTTTTTTGATTTTCACTTGGAATTTTCTTTCTCTTGTTCTTCTGAGAGATAAGTCTCCCTTCTCCCAGTTCTTTTTGTCCTACAACACGGGAGGAATAACATCAACATGAGGAAGTCCTTCTCGGGGGTCGAGATATTTGTTCGTTCTAATAGTTGTTCTGCTGTTCCTAACTTTACCCATTTCCGGTTCGCAATATATATATATACTCCTTTATTTTATTTTCTTGATTCTTCAAACCAGCTAGTTTCCATTTTTATTATAGCTTTCATTTTTTTTATTTTTGTATGCTTATTTTTATTTATTTTCAAACTATATGTAATCATCAATAATAATTATACATATACTTGAATTGTTTTTTAATTTTATAATTGACAAATGGATTTGAAAGTTTCCAAATCAATCATCTTTTTGTTTATTTAGTTTTTTTTGGTTGTAGAAGAATATGACCCAAGTTTAATAAAATGTTTATGTTTATATTATATTATATTTTATCATTTTATTTTAGTGTATATTTAATTTATTATTTCTAAAGGCATATTTCACATATTTATAGTCGTTTGCACTGATTTCTCTTTATATATATATATATCTTTCCAATTATAATAATATTATATATATTTACTAGTATTTCATTTTTTCTTTATCTATTTATATTATTTTCTCACGGAAAAAAAAAGCTACTCACCAAATATAAATAACATTATATTCTCATAATCAGAAATTTCATTTCTATGTTAAATTATTTATGTAATCATTAGGTTGCCATTATATCTTCTGTTATTTTTCAATTTGGTTGTAATTTTCTTTCTAATATTCTTTCATCTATTTCATTTTCTTTTCTATTCTTTTTCTTTTATTCTTCCTCCTGTTCTTCCTTCTTTTCCTCCTTATATAATTTTGGTTTCATTTTTCTGGATCGATACAGCGCCGTCTTATATTAGTAGCTGTGCTTGAGCTTATCTCTCCTTTGGTGTGTCTGTTAATACTATTCTTCTCCTGTGCGAAATTTTTCTGCGTAGTGCAAAGGATCTCGGCTACTCTCGGATCAATAAAGTGAATAATCATTATTATTAGATACTCTAAAATTGTTTAAAGTTTCTAAATTTAGTAATAGTGTATAAATATACCATGACAATTATGTCTGAAAAAGGAAAAAGCCCAAGCTATATTCTCTTTTTTACACGCTTTATAAAAGTATGTACCTTGCTTGCAAAGTGGGAGTGAAGGACAATGATACCATATAATGGTATGTAAGTAATGTATTATCTGCACTTATGACCCAGAATTGACTCCCACTACTTACCTTAGAGATGATCACTTGGCATCATAGGAGCAGGCGACGGAAAACCCTCACTATGGTTAATCGTCAAATAATAAGGGTTCTATCCACTGTGTTGGTACCGAAGTAGGATGGCTAGGTTGATAAGATAATGTGACCACAATAATCTCCGAGGTGCCCCATACCAGACAGGATTGAAAGCGAAAGGCGACGCCATGTAAGTTTTCATACGATCACTCTATTGTGATGCTATCCTTCCTCATCCTACTTAGATATCTTCGCACAAAACTCACATAAGAATTCTCTACCTTCGCTTAGACAGAAACATTCCTTAGGTCAATTTTTACAACAAAAGAACTGACTCAATCCGACGTTATGTTTCTGTTTACACCGCGCTCTTTCCTAGATATACACGGATGACGGTATAGAAGCCTGCAAAACAGCTACTACGACCACTAAACCATCCCGCTTTTAACCCAAAGTACGCCCCGTCAGAAAACAAAAGGATAGTTTTCTCTTGTGACTTGTTTTATTGCGATTTTCATCCTTTCCACATTGCCAAACTATCTCTCAAATTACTTTTATTTATTCTCTCATATTAGACTACTCTTATGTTTAGTTCAGCACACTTGAACAATAGTCTCTGCTTCCTGATTCAAGGTTTTCAATATACCTCATAGGTATTATCTATCTTCTCATAGCAATAAAAATGTTCTCACTTCTGAGCATATGTTCCCTAAGATTGATGACTTCTATCTGAACACACTGGAATAATTTTACTGAACTTATTAGATCTATTAGCATGTTCTAATATTATTCTAAACCAAAGAATTTTAGACCTCCACCTAAGTTCTAGTCAACTTCTGCACTCTCTTTAAAACACATTTTGCTAAGTTATAGATCTTGTGAAGCAGAGAATTTTTGTATATTCTGTTTATCTGTGGTGGAGAACTCGTTATTTTGAGGTATCTTTATCCTTTGATACAACTACCCTCATGTAATTTTGCGGGGCCCATCGCGACCGCCACTCAAAGGACTTTAGTCGCTTTACATTCACCAGCCGATATAGTATATTTTAATTGCACCAGCAACCATCCTGCCATTCACAACTTCCTCCTACACTCGCATCATCCGTTCCCTTTCTCATCCAACATATACCCTAAATATTTAAAAACTCAGACACTTGCTCCAGCCTGCTCGCCATCTAACATATACTCTCAACTGAGGTTTGATCGTTCACTTCCACAAACCATAACCTTTACTCTTATCTACGTTTTTACTTTCAAACCTCCCTTTTACACACCCTCCTCCTGCCAAATCTCTTCTTACCAATCCTCTCAAAACTCTCTTCAGATTTCCGCCACACAGAACCCAAATCATCCGCATCATAATAGGTACGTGCAATGACCTCACTCATCTCCATTTCTCCACCATTTAACATCCAATATCCTGCTATCTCCCACACTCGCAAGTTCTTTTCATTAACCCCATCCATCATACAAAATTGAAATAACCAAAGGAAGACATAACACAACCCTGTCTTACTCCGATATTAATCCTAAAACCAATCACCATTGACTTCTCAAACACGCTTCACTATCGTCACATACCATACTTTTTGACTCCATTCAGAAGCCCTAACCACCAACACCAATATATCACTAACACCTGCCCATAAACCTTCCCTATTAACTCTATCATAGACCTGTTGCAAATCCATAAACTAAATACAATTTATTCTTTCGCATTTTCTCTCATTTTCTCAAACATTGTTTCAATGTAAAGATTTTTGTTTTGATCCACACATCCTCTACCCACTCCTAAACGCACCTTGCTCTTCACCAATCAGTCCTTCAGTCACTCGACGCACTCTTATCGAACCAAAATACAGCAATATACCTTCACCTACAACACTCAAAAACTTATATCCCTTATATTTCATACAGTTCCCCTTATCTCCCTTACCCTTATATAAGGGGTACTATTAACGCTCTCCTCCAACCCTTTGGAACTATACCCTCTATAAACGCTTTATTACACAACCTTCCAATCCAATCCAATCACCATCTCGCCTCCGTTCTTGATTCATTTCACCAGTAATTTCACTATACCTGCGATATTACCATTCTTCACTTTCACTCACCCATACCTCTCCTTACTAATAAACCGTCATCCCCAATAAACCCTATTCCTTCTTGCCACCATCTCAAACCCACACACAATTCACTATCACCTCTTCATTACTGTTATATTGTGCAGATTTTTGAAGCTGTCTTTCCACTCTCTCTCTCACACCCCCTCTCTCCCAATTTATATATATATATATAATATATTATATATATATATATATATTATATATTAGTATATATATATTTATATTAATAAATATATATATATATAGTATAATATATATTATTATTATATATATATATATATATATAAATATATTATTCCAATTTGTTATATGGATGGGTTAATGGAAAGAATTTGAAGAGTGGGAAGATGGCAGGAATGTGTTAGACATGGTGGGAATATGGTAGCATGAAGTGGAGGCGGTTTGGCCAACCCTAACCTTATTATATGGCGGATTGATTTGGGTTTCTGTGTAATGGCGAATCTGAGACGGAGTTTGAGAGGATTGGTTTAGAGAGATTTGGCAGCGGTGTGTAAATAGGAGTGGAGTGCTTGAAGTAAACGTGAATAAGAAGTAGGTTATGCGTGTTTGATAGAAAATGATGTAAATTGCATATCGTGAGGGACAACTCCCAGGCTGTTGTGAAGTTATGTTTTAAGATGACTGACACACTGTCCTAGTGCAGCCAGCTAGTTAGAACAAGTGTTTTCTGATGTTTTAAATTAATTTAGGTATATGTTGGAATTCGAGAACTTGTAACAGGTAGGAACGGACGATGCATGAGTGTAGTAGGAAAGTTGTGAATGGGCAGAAAATGGCCGGTGGAACTAAATCCTTGGTGGAAATTGCAAAGGATTGGGACAATCTTGATGGATGCTAGTCTTACATGAGGGTATGTTGTTAACCTGTGTTATGTGTATGGGTAGTGAGACTTATGTTCTGAATAAGAAGTTATAGATCTAAAGTTCATTTGTGTTCAGATGGACATCTTAGGGGTGTGCTTAGGTGTGAGAAGATTTATAAAAGAGAGGAATGAACGTATTAGAGAGTGTGAAATGTAGAGGTTGTGGGTGAATGAGTTGCGTGATGAGAATAAATGAAAGTATGTTGAGATGGTATGGTCATGTGGGAAAGGATGAATGAAAGTCGTTTGGTTTAAGCTGGTATATCCGATCCGCTGGGGAGACGAAGAGAAAGCTGGATTGAATGTCGTGTGAACGAATGTCTGAAGCAGAGAGAAATGTGAGGTTTGCAGACAAGGCGAGAGTAAGGTGCATGATAGGATGGAGAAATTGGCGGCTGGCGGACTCGGGTTTTGTTTTATAGGGCATGGTTTGGTGGCATCTTCCACCTGAGGCCAGGTAATGAACCCTTACATGACGTTTACCCATGTGAGGGGTCCTCCCCGAGTCGCGGGTCCCATGAATGCCTCTAGGAGTTATGAGATATTCTGTCTGTTGACGAGCTTCTCACTAATTAATGGTACAGAGGGGGCGGTAACGCTGGGCGGGCTTTCTTTTTCGACGTTTGTCATGTTCTTCCTACTGCTTGTTACAGCACCTTACCCCCAATCTTGGGGCAATGAGGAAGGTGAAGAAAGAAAGAAAGAATATATATTATATATATTATATATAATATATATGGTTATATATATTATATATATATATATATATATAGTATATATATATATATAATATATAATATATTTTTATATATTCACCTTCCTTGTCTCCCTTCTAGCAGAGGCTAAGGGGTTAAGGAAACGGAAACGAAATACTACATCAGAAAAGAGTTCAGAGAAAATGACAAGGAAGTCGAACAAAAAAAAATAAGAAAAAATAAATAAAAACTTTCACTAAAATGAAAGTGCAAGTCCAGCATAACCCCAAACTAATCCGCCCCCTAAAGCTTCAGAACTTGCACTCGTGAAGAGCCCACACTGCTGTGGCACTATCATGTGTGGGTTCATCCCCCTGGACCCTGCAAGTACGCACCATGACCCCTCACAAGCCCCCTCCATTCATGTGCAGTTACTAAATGTTTGAAATTATTTGACTCACTAATATATGACATTTTTTCAGGTATATGTATGCGAAAACTTCCAGATTCTGATGAATTGTTAATTAAATTTTTTTTTAAGAAAGAAAGAAAAGAGGAAGACGGCTAATGTTGTAAATTAAATTCAACAGTAAAATCCTTATCATCTTACCTGAGATAATATAAATGCTGATATAACTTCAAGGGCCTGTGATGTTTGTTCTTGACTTTTTTGAACTATTTCTGTAAGTGATTCAAATTTATTAAGGGCTTGTGACGTTTGTTCTTGACCTTTTTGAAAGATTTCCGAAAGTGATTCGAATTTATCATCAAAAGTTTTGGATAGGTCATTAAATCTTTCGTCAACCATTTTTTCTAACTCAGCTTTATGTTCTATATGAGTTTTTTCTATTTTTCTACCAAGGTCATCATTTTGTTCTTGCCCTTTTTGAACCATTTCTGAAAGGGACTCAAATTTATCATCAAAAGTTTTGGATAGGTTATTAAATTTTTCGTCAACCATGTTTTTTAACACGGCTTTATGTTCACTATGAGTTTTTTCTAGTTTTCTACGAAAGTCATCATTTTGTTGAAAATTTCTTTCTACATTTATGAGTCTCTCCTCAAGTTTTTTTTCAAATTCATCGCGAGTCTCTTTTAATTTTTTATTAAACTCTTCAAATAAAGAACTTTCAGGCTCACTAATAAATATGTTTTCTGGTTTAGTTCCTTCTTCATTAAATTTTTCATTACGCTTCTGCTGATACTTTTTCAATTTTTTACAAATATTTTTTTTCTCCTTTTCTATATTTTTATCAGGCTCCGGTTGATTATGTTTATTTGTAGTGATACGTGTGTTAACTGAACCAACTATAAAAATAATAACGTACCTTCAATTTACTGATTTATTGGATTTCAGTAGAAGTGGCTAAGCTTTACTTTAGGTGGTATAGGGCTGCCACTTTAGTAATTTGCTTGAAGATTGGTAACTCATCAAATGGTTAAAAATTCCTTAATTACTTTCTTTTTCTTGAATTCTTAGCTATTTTTTCGTTGTTCTAAGGTTTCTTCTTTAGCTTCCTTATTAATATATTTGCAATTGAAGATTATAATTGCTTGTTAGGTTTCCACCTTAATACTTCTTCTTTGTTTAAGCCAGTAGCCCTTTGCCTTCTTTATTTTCTTTGAACCTAAGATCCTGTTTTATTTTTTGTATTTTTTTATTAATATTGTTTATATAAAATATATATATATATATATATATATATATATATATATATATATATATATATATATATATATATATATAGTATATATATATATAAAGCAACATGCATGTAACTAAAAAAACTAGAACAACTACATGAAAATAAATTACATTGTAATCATGAGACATTTTTATTGATGAAATTAAAAAAATAACGCTTTTAAAAAATTTAAAAAAGTTGCAAACCAGTATGGTAATTACGACAACTGCCCATTTCCGTTTCTGCAAGAGAAGGAGCGCCAGAGTTGGCAAAAATTTTTTTTAACCAAACGAATTCCCCAGGGTAAATACCGCAAAGATGGAACGAGCCAGGGTCTCTACTCCCTGGGACGACTGTGAGACTTCTGCCTCCTCTGTCCCACCGTCGGCTCGAGCTCTTTAAAATAAAAACAGGCAAATAAATTAACATTTTTCTGAGAGCATGCCAAAAACAATTTTTTGGCCACTCTTCGCGAGCATAGTTCGTTAAAAAACTGTGATATAGAAGGTGGATCATCAAGACAGAAAATGATATAGAAAATGAGGGTGATGAAGATTAAAATTTGCGTAATGCACAAATGTTAATGCACATACTACTGCAGCTGGCCAGAGTAAGATTCAAAGTCCCCTAGCATTGGTTCCATGCCAGGTTTTACAATTTTGTATCCTGTATAAAATGGGATATTTCTTATGTAATTTACGTCGCTAATTCCGAAAATGCAATCAGTTTTTGGCTAGAACCCTCAGATTTTGAGATATTTGTAAATTTTATAATTGACTGAGAATATTTTGGTAAAATATTTGTGTTATAATAACAAAGATATAAAATTGAAAACGTAATTTTATCATAATGAGCATGTGGAACGTTGCATCGGACCGTAGTTTTCAAAACAGGGAATGTAGGTCGCCGCAAGGTGTTGCTTCGGTATAGTGGGACTCGCCGATTAAATCCGTTGAAGCAGCTACCGCAGTACGGGTTGAAGCGATCTACGTGAAAGACGTGTTATTCATACCATTGTTTGTTTTCGTTAAATGTATTATCATACAATCGTGCTTTTTAGTTTGTGATTGTGCAGTAATGGCAACAAGTAGGAAGTGTGTAAATTCACCTGATTCGTTTTGTTACATCTGTGGTGAGTACACTTTGAAATCACAGAAAAGAACTATGACTCCTATGATAAAATATGCTTATGAACATTATTTTGCTTGCAAAATAGGATAAAAATTGGGCTCCCCACATTTGCTGTGGTATGTGTGCTGTATTACTTAGGTGTTGGTTAAATGGAGAGAACAGATGCATGCTTTTTGCAGTTCCTATGGTTTGGAGAGTTCAAGTAGATCATGTAAGTGATTGCTACTTTTGTATGACAAATGTATCGGGTATGAAAGGAAAGCAAAGGAAAAAAATAGCGTACCCAAATCTTAACTCTGCAAAAAGGCCAGTACCACATAATGAAACTTTGCCTATTCCCAAACCACCAGAAACCGTAGGACAGATTGAGGAAATGCAAGTGGATGATACAACTGATGTAGACTCGACCAGACACATTTAAGATAGTCTCACATGATCAGTCAACCGGAGTTGAATGATCTTGCTAGAGACTTTGGTCTTTCTAAAGAAAAATCTGAATTGCTTGCTTCTCGTTTACAAGGCTGGAATTTTTTGGCTTTAGGTACTACTCATGTTACCTATTTTCGTGATCGTCATAAGAACTTCCTGCAATATTTTGAAATGACTGAATCATTTAGCTACTGCAACAATATTGATGGATTGATGCAAGCCCTTGGCCACGAACACAAGTCAGAAGAGTGGAGACTGTTTGTTGATGCATCAGTCTTAAGTTTAAAGGCTGTACTACTACACATTGGTAACAATCACCCATCTATTCCCATCGCACATGCAGTACACATAAATGAATCATATGAAAGCATGGATTTTCTTTTGGATAACATTCAGTACGGAAAATACAAGTGGAAAATTTGCGGTGATTTTAAAGTTATTGGACTTATGTTAGGCTTGCAACTGGGTTATACCAAGTATCCATGCTTTCTCTGTGAATTTGACAGCCGGAATAAGGATGAACATTACATAAGAAAGGTTTGGCCACCTCTTGTTCATCACCGGGTGAAAAATATTAAAAGCAAACAACTAGTTGATCCTAAGGATGTACTTTTACCTCCTCTTTACATAAAACTTGGACTTATCAAGAATTTTATTAAAAGTATGAACAAAGAAGGCAAAGGATTCAAATACATTGTGCAGAAATTCCCTCGAATTAGTGATTCTAAAATTAAGGAAGGGATTGTTGCTGATCCTCAAATTCGAGATCTGTTGAAAGGTGAAAAATTTGCTGAATGTCTCAACAGAACAGAATTAGTTGCCTGGTCTGCATTCCAAGATGTAGTCAAAAACTTTCTTGGGTCTTACAGAAGCCCACATTACAAGACCATGGTTGACACTTTACTGTCAGCATACAAAGCTCAAGGCTGTAATATGTCCCTTAAAATTCCACTTTCTCACTCTCACCCCTCTGACTTCTTCCCTGCAATTAGGCGCCGTCAAAGAGATGAACACGGGGGAGAGGTTTCATCAAGACATAGCGAAGATGGATAAGAGATATCAAGGTAGATGGAATCCGACTATGCTGGCCGACTACTGTTGGGGACTCATTAGGGAATCACCGCAGGACATTTACAAACGTAAATCAAGTGCTGTTGCGTTTACATAAAATTGTGTAGAAATTTAAAAATGATAAAAAATTGTAAAATTGTAAAAAATTAAATTGTAAAAGTGCAATTGTTTACAATATATGTATATATACAATGTTGTTAATTGAATGTTACTCAGCAAAAAAGTTTCCATAAAATTTAATTCTACAAACCAGTAAAAAATTGTAATATTGTTTACTTAACTAGAACAATGTCTGTTTCGAATAGATATTGATATCGTCACTGATGAATGTTTCTTCATTGAATGTTACTAATTTAGTATTAATCAATGTTGAGGACGTAATTTGATGCATTCAACTATAAAAGTTAGTTAATAAATAAATAAAAACTAAATTAATAAATGGCAAATATCTCGAAATCTGTGGGTCCCGCAGAAAAACTATAAGTATATTCGAAATCAGCAACTAAAAATACATAAAAAAAAGTGTGTTTCGCAACCGATACAGAAATGAAGTTACTATTTGTAAGTCTGTGTTTCTTTGCCATCTTCTAGAGTAGAGGCTAACGAGAGCATGTAACACCATAATAAGAATCAACACCCTCGGTGGGATATATATATATATATATATAGTATATATATATATATATATATATATATATATATATATATATATATATATATATATATATATATATATATATATATATATATATATATCAGGGATGGGGAGTCGGGAGTCGAGCGTTTTCAAGGGGTAAAGAGTCGGAGTCGGGAGTCGATTTTTTAAAAAGTCGGGAGTCGATTTAAAAAAAAAAACGACTCCTTTCGACTCCCAAAACAATTTTGTATAAGCGTTTCACAGAAAAATTTGGAAAAGCTTAATGGAATTTTTATTATAAAAGACGTACATTTTTTTATTTTGACATTTGTTTGTAGCCAATTTAAATTGTTTATTTTTAATTTTTCCTTATATTAAAACAGGGATGGGGAGTCGGAGTCTGGAGTCGAGCGTTTTCAAGGGGTAAGGAGTCGGAGTCGGGAGTCGATTTAAAAAAACCGACTCCTTTCGACTCCCAAAACAATTTTGTATAAACTTTTCACACAAAAATTTTGAAAAACGTAATTGAATTTTTATTATAGAATACGTACATTTTTTTATTTTGACATTTGTTTGTAGGGAATTTATATTGTTTATTTTTAATTTTTCCTTATATTAAAAGAAAAGAAAAACTTTTTCCAGCGATATTTTAACATTTTCTATATTATTTTTTCTTCCTGAGTCCGAATACGCTAATATTTTTCTTGAGAAACCAGTAGTTCATCCCCTACCGCCCAAATAAACATTTGGCTTAAAAAATAAATATTGATTTATATATATATATATATATATATATATATATATATATATATATATATATATATATATATATATATATATATATATATATATATATATATATATATCAGAGGAGACTGTGTATATGAGAAGAGAGCGCGCGCTCCCCTTCTTGTTAGTTTAAATTCTGAATTATAGCAATTAAAACTATGTTTTCAATTTATGGATAAATAATTGAATGCAATTTAAAAATTGTCTTGTTATAAGACAGAAACGTACGATGATTTATTCTAATAATAATAAATTTAATAAACATACTTGTATCAGTTGTTTGTAGTTTTAATTTCTAGTTATAAAAGAAGTCGAGAGATTCTGAGCAAAATCATTTTCGCTCCAGTCTTGCACCTAAAGTAATGTAAAAATCATACGTCTGGCAGCAATACAGAAAAAGGTTGTAAAATATACTAGTTTGGGGCGATTAGCGTAATCGCCTTGTAAGTTGTCGTACATTATTATTATTATTATTATTATTATTATTATTATTATTATTATTATTATTATTATTATTTATATATATATATATATATATAGTATATATATATATATATATATATATATATATATTATATATATATATATATATATATATATATACCATGTTATTTT
Organism: Trachelipus rathkii; assembly: GCA_015478945.1. Classification (NCBI taxonomy): domain Eukaryota; kingdom Metazoa; phylum Arthropoda; class Malacostraca; order Isopoda; family Trachelipodidae; genus Trachelipus; species Trachelipus rathkii. The sequence continues at coordinate 1,590 of JABUQX010093203.1, read as the reverse complement.
TTTTTATATCTGTTTATCCGAAATCGACGGGCTTCCATCACAACAGCTGATTCCAATTGTTTGCAAAGCAAAAATAAAACGTGTTCGTTTTTGCACGAAGTTGGAGATATATGTCACTAATTCCAACCTTTTTCACAATCTCCTAAGGGATGCTCTGTATTAGATGAAATTATTAGAAACAATTTCCAAAACTGTTAAAACAAGATGGAATTTTAACATCCGAACTGTAAACATGGTTTTTGAACATTGAGAGCCATTGTTAGAATGCTTTGAAAATATTCGAAATGAAAGCAAACAACGAGGAACACAGAGATCAAGCAGGAGATTTTCAAAGAATATTGGCTGATCCTACTTTTGTATTTTGGCTCACTCTTTATCGCCATATAATGCCACACGTAGATAGTTTCTTTAATAATAAAATTCAATCAAGAAATGCAGACATAATTCTTATGAAACAAGCTGTAAGTGAAATACAATTAGAATTAGGAAAGATTAAAAACAGTATGACCATCATAATGCAAGTAATTGAAGGAATTGGGAGTCGGAGTTCAGTTTTAAAAAATCGACTCTTGGAGTCGGAGTCGGTTGTTTTTAGAATAGACTCTGGGAGTCAGTTTAAACTATTTATATTCAATTTTTCCTTATATTAAAAAAAATCTTCCAGCGATATTTTAACATTTTCTATGGTATTTTTTCTTCCTGAGTCCGAATACGCTAATATTTTTTTCTTGAGAAACCAGTAGTTCATCCCCTACTGCCCAAATAAACATTTGGGTGGAAGTGTTATATTTAATATTAAAATTATATATATATATATATATATATATATATATATATATATATATATATATATATATATATATATATATATATATATAGAATATATATATATATATATATATATATATATGTTATATATATATGTGATGCACCGATACCATGGTATCGGTATCGGTGAATCATTTGAGTTATCGGTATCGGCAATTTTGAGAGTAGGAGTATCGTGTCGGTAAAATTTGTCGATAAATTCTTCACACATTTGCGTGTCTTTAATTTGATTTCGATATTTATATATATATATATATATATAAATAGAAGAGTGTATATATATATATATATATATATATATATATATATATATATATATATATATATATATATATATATATATATATAGTTATTTCTAGAAGAGCCACAATCCATATCTCAAAACTACGATAGCTACCGAAAAAAAGAATACATTGCTGGAATCCTAGCAAAATTTACCGAGGAAACTGTAAAAATAAAATCATATTCTGAAATACAAAAGCTACAGTGAAATTAAATACATTTTTGGAATCCTTTAAAATTTTAGTTGAAAATGTAAAAATAAAAAATTAAACATAAAAATTGGCTATTTTTTTGGCGGGGTGGTGACATAGTATATATATATTATTTGTAAAGGTATTACACGGCAATTTAGCGGGCTCGGGGGAACACAGGGGGACGTTTTCCATACCCCGTAGGGAGGGGCGGATGAAGCGGTGCACGCGAAAGCGTTTCACGATAAATGCGGAAACGGTTAAACACCCAAACAATGAACGAAGCAAG
>JABUQX010093202.1:37500-39090 GCA_015478945.1 Trachelipus rathkii | reverse complement strand
AAGTTAAATCTGTGTAAATGTGTGAGTGTAAGTAACTGTGTGAAGTGTAAGTAAATCTTGTGTTGTGAGTGTAAGTTAAATCTGTGTGAGGCCAAGTAAATCTGCGTGATGTAAGTAAATCTATGTCGGAGTGTAATAGAATCTGTGTTGTGTGTTGTGTGTGTGTCCTGGTAAGGTAAATGTAAGGTCTATGGGTAAATGTTTAAGTTAGGAGTGAAGTGGTATAAGTTGCATATGTGAATGTTGTCTAAGTGTAAGGTGTGTGTGTGTTGTCTGTGTGTGTGAGATATGTTGCGGGTTGTGTATGTGTGTTCTTAAATAAATTAAGCTCTCTCTCATGAATTTAATAAAAGTAAAGTATACTAAATAAAATTAAGAATACAAAAAAATAATAAAAGTAATATAAAATAAAATAAAAAAGAATAAAAGAATAAAAATAAAAAGATTAAAACAAATAAAATAATAATAAAAGTAAAATATATAAGTAAGTGCAAAAGAATAAAAGAATAAATAAAAAAGTATTAAACAAAAATAAAAATAGAAATAATAAATAAAAATATAAACAAGAAACATAATGTTAATAAATATATGAGTTAAAAACAGTAAAGCAGAAAGTGAAAAGCAGTAAAGCAGAAAGTAAAGCAGTAAAGCAGAAAGTTAAAACAGTAAAGCAGAAAGTTAAAGCCGTAAAAATATGAGTTAAAGCAGTTAAAGCAGTAAAACCAAAGCATACTGACCCCCCCTTGATGTTTCTCACACCTCTATTGATTTACTGATTTACGCTTTAAGTATGTAATCGTAATAAATATATTGAGTGTAAAGCAGTAAAAACATATGAGTTAAAGCAGTTAAAACATAGTTAAAGCAGTAAACATATGAGTTAAAGCATTAAAACATGAGTTAAAGCAGTAAAACAAGAGTTAAGCAGTAAAGCAGTAAAACAAAAAGCAACTAATTCCCCCCTTGGTGTTAGGTAACACCTCTATTGATTTACTGATTTACTTGATTTAGACTGAATGTTAAAAATATGTGCGTTTAAAGCAGTAAAAACATATAAGTTAAAAACAGTAAAACATGGAGTTAAAGCAGTAAAACATGGAGTTTAAAGCAGTTAAAGCAGTAAAAACAAAAAGCATACTATCCCCTCTGGTAGTTAGTAAACCTCTAATGATTACTGATTTACTTGCTTTAAGTATGTAAAGTAATATGTTTTTAATAAATTTCGTATTTCAGGAGTAAAATAAAATGTTTATATATCAGCCACTCTGGTTTTTTCTTAAATAACATCATTTTTTAAAAAATTTATAAATTAAATAAGTATTAAGTAAAAAGTATTAAGGAAAAATTAATGTTAATAAATAAATGAGTTAAAGCAGTAAAGCTGAATGAGTTACCAGTTTTAGATTCGCAAAATGTTTTTAATAAAAATGTTTAAGTATGGAATAAAAATGAATGACCAACAAATTGAGCTTCGAGTGTGTGAGTGTAAGTGTATCTGTGTGATGGTGTGAGTGTAAGTGTATATGGGCTAGTTGTAGAGTGTCTATGTCGAGTTGTAAGTGCTTATAAGTTTTATAAAAATACTAACTC
>JABUQX010093202.1:22500-27500 GCA_015478945.1 Trachelipus rathkii | reverse complement strand
GAAAAGTAAGTACATTATTTTTTTTTATAAAATTTTAGTTTTCTACTCGTAGTTAGCAAAGATAGATAAATTACGCGATCATGACTCGAGTTTTTTTTATGTTGGTCTGGCTTGAGTTTTGATGTTGCCATAAGCAGGGTTTTATTTATAATTAGGAAATCGTTAAACGTGTAGCATGAGGGGACGAGAGGGATATTTCGCATTAAGTCATTTGTAACTTTGCCTATATATATATATAATATTAATATAATAATATATATATATATATAATATATATATATATTATATAATATATATACTTATATATATACTATATAGTATATATATGATATATATATATATATATATATATATATATATATATATATATATATAATATAATATATATATATATATATATAATATATATATATATATATTTTTATATTTTATTTAATAATATATATATATATATATATATATATATATATATATATATATATATACACGTTTTAGCAAAAAATCATTTTCAGGTAAGCAGGGGGTCTACCCAAAACCGAAAAACATGGCAAGTGGTCTACGAGACAAAAAAGTTTGGGGACCTCTGTTCTAGACTATGTATGTAGTTTCACTATGATTGTTATTTGTTTTCTTGACTGGCTATGTTGCGCAGTTACTTTAATATATTATATCATTGTTGTTATTATTGTTCTATAGTTGCCTGGCGTTTGATTCTAAAACCCTAGAGTATTATGGGAAAATGGACCAAAACTAACAGTTTAACCATAACAGTCTTTCATTCTTTGCTGATTTTGCTGATTTATCTAAATGGTTAGCAGATTTTTGAAGAAAATCTGTAGTAGAAAGTTTTGAAAATCTTTATAGGATGAAACAAAACATTTTTATGCATTTTACAGCAAAACCTCTTTGAGAATTTTGAATTATTCGAGCATGCTTAATTTCTGTTCTATGTATAAAATTATAAATATTTTATTAAAAAGAGGTATTGTTTTCACTAAAAATTATTCCCACATCTCGCCTTTAATGAGAACCATATCAAACAGAAATTAGAGTAATACAGATTTGATGATGCTTTTAAGCCAAATTAAAATACCATCTTAAAATTTAAATACAATTATATAATACCTTAAATATATATAGATATATATTTGATACTTAATAAAATATTCTTAACCTAACAGAAAATAGGAATTAATTATTAAAGTTCCCTTTATTAATTGGTCGAAAACATCAGGGTATTATATGGCCATGAGATGCCGAGTTGAAGATGAAAGTGAGGTTCAATGTCACTATTCTATAAGACATAACATTAATTTTAAAGTTCCTTTATTCACCTCAAAAGGGCTTCTACTGTAAAAATATTTAAATTTATATAAATCAAGATGCATCCTATTTACCACAAATGAATGCATCTCTTTCCGTAGGTTTGATCATTTAACCATTTAAGTAAATAATGTTTTATTTGAATTGCTTCGAATTTCTTTTATAAAAAGCACTTCTAGACTTGAGAATGAGCGACGGCGTCTGAAGTGAGTGGAAACAGATGATCCGAAGAGAACATCTTCAGGCTCCCGTTTTTGTCCATGATCTTCATAAACGTTTTCTAAAATTTTTTATATGTAACATATATATATCTATATTTATATATCTATATTATATATGTATAATATATATATTATATATATATATATATATATATTATATACTATAATATTTATACTATATATATATATATATATATATATAATACTATATATATATATATATAATATATATAATATATAATATATAATATATATATATATATATATAATATAATATAAATATATACATATATATATATACATATATATATATATATACTGTGTATATAATATATAATAATATACTATATATATATATATATTATATATATATATAGTATATAATATATATATATAATATAATATAATATAATATATATTGACTTTTTAATAAAATTGTTTGAAAAGATAGGTTTCTTATAATTATATTTCTTATATATATATATAATATATATTATATATAATATAGATATATATATATATATAATATATATAATATATATAATATATATATATAATATTATATATATATATATATAATAATATATATATAATATATATATATAGGGTATATATATATTTATAATAAATATATATTATAATATATATATATATATATATATATATTATATATATATCTTATATATGTATATATATATATATTATATATATATATATATTTCATATATATATTATATATATATATAAGACTTTTTAAATGAATTGTTTTGAGTAGGTTTCATATAATTACTGTAATTTAAACATGTAGTTATTTTGTTCCCTGCGTTTTTTAGATATTAAACTGTAAATATTTTTGGTAATACTTTCACTTTGCTATAAAACTAATCAAATTTTATCAATTTATTTATATAATTTATTTTCAATTTCAGATTTGTATTTCTTTCAGAGTATCTAGTTGTTTTTTGTCTCTGAGGATTTATCTTTAGATCAATGTTACATATTATGTCTTTTTGAAATTTTCCTAGATTTCTAGAACAACTCACAGAACAGATGTCATTAGCAGATTCGAAATCTTGCAACTGTTTTGTCAATCTTTATTTCACATTCTCCCGTCATTATGTATATTCTGCAGTTTCATTGTCCAACTACTTTCTGAATATTGTTGGTGACATGTTGCAATTTTGTCTCTCGCCACTCTAAATATTAACCATTTCTCTCATCTTTTTTATCTACTAGTCACCATTCGTATATTTTAACCTCTTATATAAGTGGTTTAATAGTTTTCTCGGTGTTCCATACAAAATTAAAAATCTGAACAATCTATAGAATATCTAGCTACCAAGAATATCTATCTACCAAATAAAAATTATGCTTGTTCTTTCAAAAGTTATTTGGTAGCGCCATTCTTTATTCTATTCATGATAATTTTGTTAAGTCTGTTTCCTGGTTTCCTGACATTAACATTAGGATAATTCCTAAATTGTTGTCAATTTTGTTTGCACACTTTTATCTGGTCGGCTTATTTTCTTCTTCCTTTATCAAATAACTTCATTTTCCCAATCTCTGAGAATTCCATCAGAAAGCTATTTTTTCTATGTTAATCTTCCTTTAACTGTTTGGCATTGATTCCATCCTTCTCTCTCTCTCTCTCTCTCTCTCTCTCTCTCTCTTTCTCTCTCTCTCTTCTCTTCTCTCTCTCTCTCTCTCTCCTCCTCTCTCTCTTCCTCCTCTCTCTCTCTCTCTCTCTTCTCTCTCTCTCATTTTTCAATAGGTTTATATTTGCTTAAATTATACTGATGTTTTAAAATGGATGATATTTCCCTTAACTTTTTTTATTAATCCGTTTCTTCTTCTATTATCTTATATCTCTTGGATTTATTCTATTAAATAATTTCCTAAAATTCTCCTTCCCCCATTCAGTAATATGCTCACTCTTGTTTATTACTGTAATTTACTTGTCAGATAATGCATATTTGTTCAAATTCATTTTCCTCCTCATTACCTAGAGATGTCAATAACTTTATTCATTTCCAATTTGCTACTTTCTCGTACTAACGGAAGAACTTTCCCTTCATCATATCAGTCCAATATATCTACATCGATAAAGAAAATGAGTTGCTTCCTATATATTTCAGCAGAAGAAGCGTCTTAATCTCTCAATTTATTAAAAAAAAAAAAAGTCAGCATCGTTAAGGGAAAGATTGTTAATTTCTGCGTTCATTGTGATTATGAAAATAGTCGTAGTTAAATTTAAAAGCTTAGATAATAAGTACCTGTAATCCCCGCAAGGCACGAATTAATATTTGGCTTTGTTCCATAATCTTTTTAGTTGGGAAAAGGAAATTTTCCTCGCAGAAGGAATCTAGTACTGATGCCATTGCAGTCAAGTATCAGAGAGCGAATCTGCAAGAAAAGTAAAGTTAGAATTTGCAATGCAAGGAACATAATATTAACTTAATATAAGTTAAAATCATAACACATGCAAACACACACAAGCTTATATATAATATATATTATATTATATATATTATATATATATATATATATATATATATATATTATATATATATATATATATATATATTATAATACTTATATATAATATATATATATATCTATAAATATATAATATATATATATATATAGTCATACACAAACCCATGGACCATCAAGTCCTATTTCAAACTCAAGGGATTTGTTCGTGATTTTAAATCGATTATAAATGGTGTGGAAATATAATTTTTTTGTAATTTTAGTAAAAAAAATTTGTTTTAAAATTAAATAATATAATAATATAAATAAAAAAATGTGTCAGGTAATAATAATAATAATAATAATAATAATAATAATAATAATAATAATAATAATAATAATAATAATAATAATAATAATAATAATAATAATAATAATAATAATATAATAATAATAATAATAATAATAATAATACATTATCCTGTTCTTCTTTTTCTGTCTGTTTCTTTGACTTCCTTCCTGCAGTTGTTTTGGATCAAGAACAAGTTCCTTTGATGATAAACCTTCTAAGGTTCTCCCAGTTTGCGAAGTGAATTGGCCCAACGATCTTGTAAAGCTTCAATTCAGGAATCTCTTTAGCCTGCAGGCCGAAAATGAAAAACATCACTTTAATCTCTAAGTTAAAAGGAAGAAACTCATATAAAATGGTGAAACTCTAAGATTTATCATGATACTTGAAAATAAGTTTCATAATTTAAGAATCGAGAGGAACTTTTAATTTCATACGTTAGAGAATGTTTTAATTTGAAATTTGATCAATTGAATTAAAACTCTTTAAATAATAATTTTAGAAACATCTGATCATTATATAAAATATATTAGCTGAGGTACATCTTAGAGATCAAGGAAGAATGTCTGTGTGGTAACTCTCTAAAACATATGAAGTTGGTCTCCTGATTTCTTGATTAAAAGACAAGAGAGAAA